>AJFL01000477.1:0-14607 GCA_000467735.1 Rhytidhysteron rufulum CBS 306.38 | reverse complement strand
CACCGTGCACGGGGTGGCGGGGCCTTCTATTCAAAGTCGCACCACAGCGTGTGTCAACACGGAGGAAGTAAGACAATGACTAAAATATGATTCCGGCTTAACTCATATGTGCTATGGTACTCAGATAATCACACTGTCAGAGCAATCAATGATTCCACGATTCTTCAACACGTCGAGATTCCGTCAAAGGTAGACATTCCATTCCAGACAAGACAGAAAGTCATGCTTTCGCCATTCGTGGACTTAATCATGACCGGGAAAATACGGTGCTGACCTGCAGTGACACTTGCAAGTTCATTCATACGGATAGGGCCCGGCGATGAGCTGCTTGAGTAACCATCCCTTCAAAACTGCTGTACAACGTTAGTAAACCAGGGCGGATTCTAAGGCCTGCGTCAAGTGTCACTGCATTCCCTTAACTACTCTTGTGCCTGCATACAGGATTACAAACACACGAGCGCACAAAGCGTAAAGTGCATCCACAGGTTGATCAGTGCAATGATTTTAAGAACCTCGAGACAAGTCTGGCTGAATCTAGGATGAGATCGACAGATATTGAAGGAGCATATTTGTTATTCTCCGAAAGATGTTCGATTTGATTGTTTCACAGAGAATGACGTGGTCAAGGAACCCCAGCGATGGAAGCTTCGAAATCTCTGGGCCGGATGAATTGGGACATTGACGATCACCGTTGACTGCGAATACGAAGTCGAGATCTGAGGGGGAGCATATGCGATCGAGATGGCAGGTTAATTTAAAATCAAGTTTCCGATACGTCGAGTTTATTGGTTCAATATCCATTTCTTGGTACCATAACGCCTCCGGCAGGCTGCCGAGCGACTTAACGGTTGCGGTTGGTCCCGAGATTTGGACAAGCTGTTTCAAGTTCAGCTAAAGCTTGATCAGAAGTGTTACAAGCGTTAGGCAAGATACTTGTTCCAATTTACACATTGTCAAATTTCCTACTTGCTGTACGGCTGTTGCGTGCCACGTTACTCAAGAGGCCTGTTGAGTCCCAAAACCTGCATTTAGTTCGGCAGAAACCGTGCTGTTGGACAAGATGCCTGGATGCCAATACTGATTGATTGCGGCGCAGTTGGAAAAGTATCGACAGTCACCTGCAAAGGGTAAAGACGCCGGTTTGTCGCCTCAAACATCATAATTACTGTATTCTTTCACCCGCAAATGACTCTGGTTCCATGCGATCGTTGAGGCAAATACTCCGTATGTCACAACGAAGCTGCCGGGTGGTATTGTTGAGCACATACTCCGTACATACCTAAGTATCTTGGTTCGGTACTCAGTCCAAGAATAGCAAAGGATAGCCGTGGACAATGAGCCCTAATAACCGATGGCATTTTCTGACGCCGTTCGAAAAATCGACATGCGGACGCGTGAAGCTGCCAGGGACGGCAGAAAGACCGCCCGTGACGAGGCAGAGAGCAGGATGGGTGGTAAGCCTTATGGGATTGCCCTCACGAGACAGGTCGCCAATTCAGAGCAGGCAAGACATCGCGACCGCGTTCCATCGGTGGTTCGAGGGGTGAGGTTCTCATTGGCTCCACTTTTTCCCCGGGGCCTAGCGGCAGATGGACGCATGGGGCTCCGTCCTCGCTACTCTTCCGGATTCGTGGGTTCGTGAAGCAGTTTGAAGGATTTATTGCCCATGAGTGTCCGAGGTGATACGACCCCATCATAGTCGCGTAGACAGGCCGCTGTCAACGCTGCAGTCGAGTTGTCCAAGGGAGAGACATGCTGGTTTTTTCAAGCTCGCCTCCCAAGGAACCGGGTACCGGTCACCGTCCATGTGATGCTTGCAACGACGCAAATGGACGAAAGGCACAGGCGGACCTTGCGCCGCTCCACGAAGGCGTGCGCACGTAGACAATGGCAGAGTCACTCAGGCAATTCACATGGACGACGTTCCTCGGGACGCATCGTCTAGCGGAGTCAACAACACCTGAGGTACCAGTGCTTGGGAAGCTGCTAGTCGCTCCTTTTCACATGCCCTTCCACCCCTCCACCCTTGCAAGGCGACGCGCAGCCGCATCGCATACTCCGAGAAGACAGAGACGCATTCCCGAGCCCATCGTGCAGCGCAGGGCGGCGCGCAGTGCGGCAGGCGACGTCCTCGCAAACTTCCAAACGTAATCGAGCGACGTTGGGAGCTGAGAGCAGAGCGGTGGCGCACAGAATGCTGGAGCTAGGCCGCGCTCTGGGGTTGTCGTGGACGTCGAGGCGGTCGAGGGCTCTCACGACGAGACGCCCTCAGAGTTGTCTACGTGCTAGCTCTGCGCGCTGCTCGAGGACCCTGGGCCGGCCGTCCAGATCCAGCAGAAGCCACAGAGCGCCACAGGAGGGCTTAGACGCCGGGTTAGAGATAAGGTGTGGGCTGTTGTCGTGCGTGTCCACGAACTGGGGCTAGCCGTCCTGACAAGCATCGAGCATCATGGCCCACACGCAGCCCACATTCCACCGTCCACCACTCCCACTCCCGCTGTGGGCTCAAGCTCAGGCTCAGGCTACTGCGTTACCGGCAAATCAAGCACACCTTACCCAAACCGGGCCACCAGATGGTTGAGTTTCACGCCTGGGCCGGCATGGAGATATAATATCTCTGGCTCGCCCACCGCCGTATATATTTGCAACGGGCCCTGTCTGTACATCTTCCCGGCCACGCTACTCATTGCCTCTTTGGCCTTCGTCTTTGCGGATCACCCGTCCCCTCCTCTGCCCCTCCTCTGCGAGCGTCGTCATAATTGCTTGGGGTGGAATCCTCCTCCACTGCACCCAACACCGCAAAAGTCCAACCCGCGGCGATTACTCCCACGCTTGCTATTCGAGCAGCATCCACCGGGCTCCCCACGGTAACCACAGATCTCTATTCGGCTCGGCGAAGGCGCCTGCTGACCTACTTGGACCACGCAGAGCTCTGAGCCACTGATAAGGAATATCAACGCGCTCCAAAGCGTGCACTGCTGCATTATTGCTCCTAGTACATCTTCTCTTTTTAGTCCCATCCCAGCTCAAGACCCTGGCCGGTGTGCCACCCTTCTTCGGGCTTCCTATTCCTCGACTATTTATCTCCACGTCACTGTATCTCTACTCTCCACTTCTTGATACCCCCTCCATGCCTCACTCCCTCACCAATTCTTCTGCCATGTCTCGACCGTCCTCTACTTCGACTTCTTCCGCCAGGGCCTTCCCTAAGGCTGCCGGCATAGAACTCACGGTACCCGACGACAACCAGAATGTAGACCAAGTCTCCCCCTCGCAGTCCAACTTCTCCTTTGACGACTCGCGTAAGGCGCCCTCGCCGCGTGACTCTGTCACGAGGACGATCAGCTTTGGAGAGAAGGTTGAAGTCGAGCCAATTTACCAGCGCACCCAGAACACCAGTTCGCGACAGAGGGCCCAGTTCTACGAGGACCAGTTCGCGTACAAGGATACTGCTAGCTCTGTACGGGAAAGAATCTCTAAAGATTCACCAATCATTGCGGAGCTCCGGACCAACGTCATAGTATGATCGTCCCTTCGACTAATCCTCCGAACGTTGCTTACCTGAACTCTAGATCAAAGACGAATATACCCTGGTCACTGACCTCTCACATCACTTGACGACTAGATACCAACGGCCAGATACGTCTATAATGATCACCGTCGATCACTCTGCGTGCCTTCTCCTTGGTGGATCGTTCGAACCTACCTATATCCTAACCGTCTCTGCGCTACCAACACAAGTCCAACCCACCACCAACAAACGCAACGCCAGCTTGATTCAACAATTTATGATGGAATCTTTGGGCGTCCCGCCTAGCCGAGGGATTATCAAATTCGTGGCCATTGCAGAAGAAAACTTGGCTACTAATGGCATAACCATCCTCGGTGAAATAGAGAAATCAGAAAGACAACAGGCCGACGAACTTGGTATTGGAATCAAGCGCGCCTTGACTAAGAGCTCCCGCCGATCAGGCGTCGCAAAAGCCAAGAGCAGCATCCAGTTATCAAGGAACAACTCAAAGGCCAACGGTCGGGCAGTCGCCACGCCTCCCCTACCGGAAGACGATGGCGAGACCCTGGACGAGAAGCCCGCGTCTAACAAGACCAGACCGTCGACGGCGATCTCCATTACGGAGAAACTAGGCCAGAACCTCTCGAAGAAGCGGAATCCCTCAAAGTACACCGACTATGAAAAGTTGGCGGTGAAGTCGACGATGAGCGCTTTGCCGAATCTACGTCCTCCGCCGATTCCTGAAGACACGCCTGCGCCCAAAATCGGAAAGCGCAAAAGCTTCGCGGCTATCTTTCGCCGCTGAACGCCAATCAAAAGCACTGGCTCACATGTATAATATTTGCATCATCGAAAAGCAAAGACCAGCATCGAGCGCATCTTTCTTTCGCATCGAAAACATGCCTGCCATTCCAAAAGCGGGATGTTTTTTATTCTAATACGAAGAGTATTTCTCTTGCATCGGCATTCCAGCCCCATGGCGCAACTTGTTCTTTTTCTTTCACTTTGTTATGCATAACGACGGAAACTATGCATGAACTACCGAGCGTAGATAGGGTCCGCATCGGGTTTCGGCGTTGGTGGTGGGCGTTGGCAGGCTGTGGTTAACAGCCCTTATCGCTCTTGGTGTGCTTGCGAATATGGTGACTGCAAGCTCGGTTGGCTAGAAAAGGCCCCCATGGATAGTTGTGACACAATAACTGTGTAGTAATAATGTGATACGGACCGTGTCGATAGGTAGACGAAAAATAAATTTCTCGGCACGCGCCGCTGAATGCTTTGGAATTGTCTGCTTCACCATGATGACTGCAGAACCGTGATAGAGCTTGTGCTTTCGCCGGTGAGAGGGGCCGAGATTGACGGGATCTAATGTCTTGACCACCAAACGACCAATGTCTGAGTTTGTTTGTTATCGCAGATTCGGTTGATGCTGATGGGAAAGTGGTGGTAGTGGTGGTGGACGCAGATCAGCTTGGATAGCCTTCACGACTATCTAGAGCTGAGCTTCGAGGGATGTTCCATGCTAAAAACCGAAGATTAGGATAGGCGATGCCGTAGTGGAAAGCCAAAGAATGCGCCGAAGCGTGTGGCGTTTGAGGCTGGCAGCATCGAAGAGGCTTCGCAAGTCCTAAACGAGCAGTGAAGATGCTTAGTGGCAGAGTGATGATAGGACAGAAAGCGTTAAGACTGAAGGAATTTGAGATGTTCTGACGATCCACGTGGTGCGCGCCTACATCGGGTAGGGATTGACCAGCTGAACGCTCGAAGCAAGCACAACGCTAAGAGCAGCCTCTTGGCATCGCATCTACGATTTCCTCCACGGCTACCCGTCTAGACCTTCGCGCTCCTGCGAATCACCAACTTACCCAGCCCTACCACGACAACCGCTCTCGTGAGCCATGACGATCTAGATTCCCCGGATGGGCAGATGCGTGACGACGTCGTCGAGGACAAAGGGTTTGAGGATGGGAGCTTCATTCCCCCGCGCTACCCGCAATCGAATCATTAACCGACGAGGACGAGGATGATGCTGCTCTTGCAACAACCACTAGACGCTGCGGAATCGAAAACGCAAAGCCACTCTCACTAACTGAGCTCGATTTTCACGATGAGGCCTCGATTGAAGCTGTGAAGAACCGAAGAGGCCATGCTAATGAGGATGAGGATAATACACTGCTGTCAGATGACGAAGCGGGGGGAGGAGGGGGATTGGTCAAGACGCGAGCTTAGAGACGGACTATGTCCATTTACTCCGTACATGTCGGCAATCCCGATAGAGTGTTCGCTCGGTGTAGAGCGAAGGAGCGAAAGACTACAGCCGGAACAGACGGCGCTACAGTTAAGGTCGAATTCCTTCAGGCACAAATGTCAATGGCGCCATTGACGCTTCTTTATGAGCTGGAAGACTGCGGAGCTTGTTGATGCACAGCTGAAGCCAGAATCTGGATCACAGACTAATCGTGAAGCTAATACAGAGACTGCGGAGCAGAAAATCCATCGCCTACTTCATCGTCTAACTTCCTTCGATCACAATCCTGAAGGTCTAGCTCGTAGTTTACTTCCGGGGCTGCAATTGAGCTGGCCACTTATTGCGGGGAGGGCTGAAAAGCTCAATGTCGTTGGCAAATCTAGGCTAGATTGAAGAAGCTACGCTGGCAAAGAGGCCGTTGCAGAAGAGCTACAGAAGCATGGGAAAGCGAAGGAGGCTTGCCCAAGGAACTTAGACTTCATAGCTAGTGTGGAAGCGAGACGGGAAGGGAGAGGGAAAGCTGAAAGACTGAAAGGCTTGAGGGATGTGTGCTGAAAGTTGGTGATGGGAATACTTGTTCCAAACACCTTTTAATGGGAACTGAGAAGATTTGCGCTGCCCCGCTATTGAACAATAGATACCCAAGTGCTTAGACATTGATAATAGAACACTAGATTAAAAAGAGTTGCCTATTGACACATAGTTGATGTCCTCAGTCGATGTACCTGCACGGTGTTGTGTCCGTCGATGCAACACTCACTCCTACACTATCATCGGCCAACAGCATCGGAATTGAGCTGTATGTGCCGACATCTTCATATTCGTATCTATGCACATGCCCTCTCTTCGGGAGCCTCTTGTCGATGCATCATTCCCCTTTGAGACCCTACGGGAAGGTAAGATAGAGAATAGTGTTTAGGGTATCTTTAATAAGTATCATCACTTCTTCACCCTTTTGTTATCTACACCTTCTTATCCTCAAATGATGTCGGATTACACCTTTAACCATGAAGAGAGTATATATTTTTAAGCTGAGGAAGGGTGAGTTCTTCTCTTGACTCTGAAGGGAATATATCCTTATAAGTCAAGAAGCGTTAGGTTATGTCCAATATCGTGGAAGATACATGTTCTCTCTTGTAATCTATATCCAACCACTGTGAGTTTATGTTCTTATCGTCAGCCCCTTCCGAGGTGCTACAGCATCTTGTGCCCCCAGCATCCAACAGTCCTAGCGAGGGTTTTTTATCCCATTGGACTTTCAGGGCAGCAGAAGCGATATCCGTACAACATGAGGAGTTGGGGCTAATTTCAGGTGCTCTGTTTCTTAGCCTTCTTCGCACAGTACATAGCTGCCTTACTTCCCCGCCTCATTGATACATTCATTTACCCTCCATCAGCTAACTATGGCGACAAATGCCAAGAGCCTGCGGCTACTCTCCCTTGACGGTGGCGGCGTCCGAGGACTTTCTACACTCTTGGTTCTGCAACGGATCTTCTACGCTCTTGATCAAACACTGGGTTCGGGCTGGAAGCGACCATTAAAACCATGCCATTTCTTTGATCTCATTGCTGGAACGTCTACTGGGGGGTTAATTGCAATTATGCTTGGGGTATTAGGCCTAACGATTGAAGACTGCATCACAGAGTACTTGGAACTAGCACCAAAAATATTCCCAGAAGAGGGATATGCTGCAAAGCGCAAATCTACCAGGCTGTTCAAAAGCATACGTGGAAATACTCGTTTGGACGCAGGCGTCCTTGAAAACGAAGTGAAAGATTTGATAGAGAAATATCTTGGCTCAGAATGTCGAGAGCGAGCTCTTGAGGATGTGTTAGTACCTAGGAATGCATGCAGGGTGTAAGCTTTTCATTCTGGCGTAGAGGATCGAACTGACAGGACTTGAGGGTTCTCTGCTCCACACATCGGGGGGTTAATAAACCTGTTGTACTTCGAAGCTATAAAAGCACATGGGAACCAAGCACACGTTGTACTGTCTGGCAAGCAGCTCGTGCCACTTCGGCAGCACCCTTCTTCTTTGACCCCATAACCTTCGGCGTTCCTCCTATGACTTATGGGGATGGTGGCTTTCACTACAACAATCCAGTGCGAGTTCTAATGGATGAGTCTAAACATATTTGGGACCAATCCAACAGCAAGAAGGCAGGGGTAATTCTTAGCATAGGTACAGGTAAACGTTCTCTTGACTCAATTGGTGATGGCCTGATTGATATTGCCAAATCCCTTCAGACTATCGTGACGGATACCGAGGAAACGGCGCAGATGTTTGCCAACGAAATTGCGAATATGCACCATGCAGAAAGACCTGACTACTTTCGATTCAATGTTGATCAGGGATTAGAGAGCATTGGGCTTGAGGAGTGGAAATTACTCTCGAAGCTAAGTGAAGCGAGTACAGCCTACCTCAAGGCTCAACGGAGAGAAGTTCAGGAATGTGCTAGGTCTTTATCCACAATCACAAGTAAGTTTCAAATATATAGCCAATGGACGATTCTCGTGTCTCATGGCAGATAGTTGACAATTTGAAGAACGTCTCTCACGGACAAATCCTATGTGAGCTTCCTTGCAAAACCGACCGTTTCTTCGGAAGAAAGAATGAGTTATCTAGAATGAAGAACCAACTGGACATAGGCCATGAGGGGCAACGAGGAGTCGTACTTTGCGGCATTTCTGGATCTGGGAAGACGCAGCTAGTGCTTGGATTTATTTCTGAATTTCAAGCTAACTACTCAGCGATCTTGTGGATTGATGCAACGACAACTATGAGCATAGAGGAGTCATTCATTTCATGTGCTAAAAGAATATGCTTAGAGGACCCTTCTTTTCAGGATTCTGCACAAAGCTTCGAGCCACGCTTTGTTGTACGAAATTGGTTGCAGACAGCTGCCCATAGAGACTGGCTTCTGGTTATCGATGGCATGGACGACCTTCTTCGAAACAAACCTTTACTTAACTTCACTCGTGAATTGGATCTTGGTGTCGTTTGTGTCACTTCAACCCATCCAGCCTCTTCGCGGGCTTTTAATATCGCAACGATTGAATTAGGTCGACTTGATCTGGCAGCATCTCATGAACTTCTACTCTGGCGTGCTGAACAAAATCCTGGAATAGAAGGCAAGCAATATTTATCTATTCGTTTTAAGTCCCGGTTAACTTGAACAAGGCTACCAATCTACAAGAGCGGTACTTGTACTTCTTGATGGTCTGCCTTTGGCTATCGAACTTGCCGGAATTCTGGCACGTGAAGGAATAGTATCCCTAGCCAGGTTTTCGGCTACTTTTGAGCCTAACTACCAGAAACTCACAGAATACATACCTACACCAGGTTCCTGGTTCTGGACTAAAGAGGGATCCCTTTTCGGTATATTCGATACACTATATAACGCTCTTGTGGTCAAGCAACCCTATGCCGCCATGCTCCTCTCTCTTCTCTCTGTTTATGGTGCTTGGAGGATTCCAATCGGCCTTTTGCAGAACTTAGAGATCATTGACGGCCGCCACGAATACCGCCGTTTGAAAGCCGTTCTGCGGGATGAAATAGCATTGAGATTGGCAATTGATCAACTGCATCGGATATTCCTCGCAAAGCGAAGTCAAGACCCCGATGGCAACATCAGAAGTCTTTCCTTTCACGGCTCTGTTTGTCGATGGAGATTCACGACGCTGGGAGAAACTAGCGTTCCATGGGTCATGCAAGCATCCTACGGGTTGGCCCGGTATGTTCGATCTTTATATAAAGAGTAAGTCGCGTTTCAGCTTCGGAATGGAAGCTGCTTCCTATTGATAACTTAACTAGACAGAACGCTACAATAGAAAATGCCTTTAATACTACTCGGCCATTTCTTCTTCCAGCAGAACGATGTCTGCAAGCTATTTGGAAGCACGTACCTACCCAGGAACTGGAGCCACCCAACGGCAAGTATGCTGCCCAATACTTCGAGATCTGTTCCTCTATTGCAAGGATATATTTCGACGTAGGGGAGTTCGAAATTTCCTAAAAGCTCTTTTCCTCTGCCCTGGAGTACGTGCATACGGTCCCGCATAGTTGGAAATGAACCAAGGAATATGAGCTTGGTTTACTGTGTGGGCTTGGTATCTCTTACCAAAAGACCGCGGAACTATCGAAGGCAGAGGAAGTGTTCGATTCTGCTTTGGGAATCGCAGAATCTCTGCATGGCCATATAAGTGATGAAGCAGTGAGCATTGCCACTCGACTCCAGACTATCAAAGAAAGAATAGCGGCAGATTTGGAACATCGCAAAAGAGCTCTGGTCGCTAGCACTGGAAACAAACTCCATGATAGGGAAGGCTCGAGCACAAACTATACTGATCACAGAAGACTTGATGATGTTGAACAGCTACAGCAAAACCTTCTAGACACGAGAATCAAGCTTGGCAAGAACCATGAGGTTACAATCCACCTCGAAGAGGATTTAGGAACTATATACTATACCCGACAGCAACTCGATAAGGCCGAAGAACTATACGCCCATGTAGTGGAATCTAGGTGGAGGGGACTTGGTGAACTTCATGCGGATACCGAAAGGAGCGTCGAACGACTGACACAACTATACGAGGTTCAGGGCAAACTTGATAAAGCCGAGGAGCTACAAACTCACATGATGGAGGCTAGAAGAACAAAGCTCGGGGAAGACCATCCTAAAACATTGAAAAGCATGAGGACATTAGCTTACCTTTTGGAAACCTCCTGGCGATTTTTGGCTGCTGGACAATTATTCGAGCAGGTACTTGAGATTGAAAAGAAGGACCATAGAGGTAGGGATCTGGAAACATTGTATGACATGCTGGTGTTAGCATCGCTATACCAACGCCAGTGGAAACTAGAGGAGAGTGAGCTCTTAGAAGTCGAAGTACTGAATATTATAAGGAAGGAAGTGGTGGAAAACCGTGTTGGGACTACAGATGTAATGTTATGCCTAGCTCGTACTTGGAAGAACCGCGGGCGTAACCATGATTCCGTGTCAGTACTGAAAGAATGCCTGGAGCTGCGACAAAGAAGTTTAGGTCATGAACATCCAAGCACTGTGGAAATGGTTGAAATTCTGGATGACTGGCAGAAAGAGGAGCAGTCAGAAGGAAAGAGTGAACAAAACCAAGAAGATTTCAAAGGGAAAGGAAAGCAACGTTCCGTAGCTTAGTAGAGCAATACAAAGAACAAGAATAGCGACACACTGAAGAGACCTTGTACCAGACCAAGAGGAATCATATGGTCGAGTGAGTGCTGATGAGGAATGCAATTAATATTGAACCTGCTGTCTCAGGAGTTTCCCGGAGTGAAACATGCTCCTCATTGCCTCTCCAGAGGTCCGTTGAAATAAGCTAGGTGCCGTATGGACTCTGACGAACCGGCGCTGATCAAGCCTAAACTAACCAATGTGGAAACTATTGTCTTCTATTCTTAGTTCTGCGAAAATACATTCAAACAGCATTCGTATCCTGATATCCTACATCTACGAAACATTCCTTCGTCGGATTTTAATTGGAACTTTGCGGTCCGCATATGCAACCCCTCCACCAAAGCCTTTCATAGTCTCCTTCACATCCTCACTATTTCCTAGAATCTCACAATCAAACAAACTAATCATCAATGCAGTCGTAAGCAATATCTCTCGTTTCGCAAAGTGTCGCCCGGGGCATATACGCGGACCACCACCATATGGAATCCATGATCCTTCCACTTCTTTCAACGAGAACATTGGACAAGCTGTTTGGGACTCATTGGAGATCGGACTATCTTGCGCAGATTTTGGCTGATACTTGAGAAATCTTTCTGCCCAGAATTTATCGACAGGATGCTCGTTGTTAGGCCCAGTATTCCATACTGTAGGATCCCTGTGCGCAACGGTAGTACTTGTAAGAATGATCTTCCGTCTCGGGATAACCCAATCTTTGACCTTCATGTCGACTCTGTCTGGCACTCTAATTACGAAAAAGTGCATCCTGAGGCGTAAAATCTCCGCGTATACTGATTGAAGAAGTGGTAATCGTAGCAATCGATCGATATCAAATTGGATACGCTCGTCCGTACTCGGAAGTCTACAGCCATCTACTTCAGACCTTACTCTGGCAAGAAGTTCGGGGTCTCGATATATTTCGAAAAGGGCCCAAAAGGCCCCGATGGCGCCAAATTTCGTTCTCCATACTGGTCAGTTCTTCGTTCTTTACACTGAGTCCGTAGAATCAACCTACCCCAACATTCCCGCAAACTCTACGCATGCAATTGCGTTATCATCAAAGTCATCCATCTCACGAAAAATTTTCTGTCTCTCTCGAAAATGCTTACTTCCCCAGAATGGATCATCGCCATCCGGTCCTACCGCAGACTCCGTGAAGTTTTCCCTTGCATGTTGCTGCCAGAGTTTGACATCATTGAATACCTTCTTCCGATGAGCATAAGCTCTTGGGGCGAATATCCATGGAGTGCCTGTTATGACAGTTAGCTTGCCCAATTTGCACATCTATACACCTTACCTTGAACGAATATTGGTATGTTGTGATCAAACTCCCAGAAATCTTGAACAAAATTCGGAAATAGGCGCAAAAGGTGCGGACCACAAAGAGCATTCAAGAGAGAAGTCGTCACTTCATCTCCAATAATTTGCATTAAGTCATCTTGGTGTCGCCAATCAGGCCCAACGCGAAGCTGCAGATCGTGCAATCTCCCGGTGACATCATTCATAAATCGATTCCAGAAAGGCATGAATCCTTGGCCCTCCAAAAGCCAGAGCATGGAGTGGTGCATGAGGTACGATAAACGATTTCTCGGCTCCACTGTGCTATCGGGGTGAGGCTTATGCCCACTGCCAGAATCATCCTTATCATATAGACTGAGCGCTTTAGCGGGCAAGCCAAAAGCACTCCCAAGAGCATATTTCTCCAATACGATCGTCGTACATAACCAGGAATTCTTTAAAAGAAGTTTGATGTTCTCGGCACCTTGAATAATGTAGAAGTCATATTTGAGGACTTTGACTCGAACCGGGTGTGACCGTAGGAAGACATCTCTGAAACAAGTTAGGCTGCATAGTTCGAGGGTGAAAAGAGATGTGGAGATTCACTCACTTCGAGTTCAAAACGAAGTTCATTGGGTTCCATAAGTAGCCAAGTGGAAGACACCCCAGCAGCGGAAAAATATAGGGAACAACCGGTGGGGCATTATTTCCATTTTCTCGTTTCTTATACTGATGGAAGTTCTTCCAAATAGAATTGTAACGAAACGAAAGACCCACGACGACGAAGAGAAGAAAAGCTCCAAAGTCATACAACTGCACAGGTATGGACTCAGAGACCTTTGCCCTAAAGGGAAGCGTCTCGAAAGCCCTCGTCACGAACTGTGAAAGTCCCATGTTTCCTGTTCTGGTAGAGGGCAAGGTGTGGGGCGTCGTGTAGAGATCTCCGCATTTCAAATGTCGCGATGGCGTGTTGTTATAACCTGCTTCTTTAACGCCGAGCCTAGGAATCCTTCTGTTGGCTTCTAATCTATCTGTAGGTTAGAGGATATTCATACTCGATTGCTGCTTCCTAATAGGGTTAGCCTAGATAATGCGCTTGTATCATGAATCAGTTTCAACGCTAACACGTAAATAGTTTAATGGCCATGTCTTGGGAGTGATCAGAATGTTTCAACATCTCGCCATTATGCCCAGATAATACAAGGGAACCTATGGTATTTGCATCCGTCTTAATTTATCATGTTCGAACGACTCTAAAGCTTTGTCCCTTGCCTAAAGTTATAAGGATTAGAATAATAAATGTGGCTTTACAGGGTCTACTCATCCGATGGGATTTATCATTTCTTCAATTTATTTTGGTTGTTTGAATGGGCAAACTGCACATTATAGTTAGTCTACTGACTACCATTCTCTTCTTATTTCAAGAGTTAACTTTTTAAATCTTCATCTTTTGGAGCTAACCACATCATAACGGGGTTCTATGACTTTGACTCCTGTAACGTTCTTGAGATCTTTCGTCGCCAAATCCATAGGCATCATATGTGAGACCTCGTCTCCTCGACTATTCCGGATTCAAGGTCGACGACCTGTACATTTTCTATGGGCTAATCCAGCAGTGTAAAGCTACCTAAATCTCTACACCGCAAAAGGTCAACTACGTTCCCGCATACGATGCCATGCCAAAGCGCTGTTGTGGCACACTTCTTCTATGTGTCTGCAATTACCTGATTCTTCAATAGAGGACATACATGTCGATTTCTGTTAGAGTTGAAATCTTTTAAACATTAATTCGGACCCTTCATATCTTCAAGCAGTGAAAGTGAGCGCTTGAGGCTCTGAGAAACGGCAAATAGATAACCTGATCATATATTTTAGGTTGTCACATACTATCTATCAATTAATAAGGTACAAAGCTTCGCCTCATCAATCTTTCTATTCTTTTAGAGCATTATCCACAGCATTGCCAAGACCAAGAAGACTACACAACTATGCGATTTTATGAATATATATCACGATCTGCTAGGCATCTACTCTGCCTAATCCGCTGATTATGGACTTCTTTCATAAAAAATAAGACACTTATGAGATGGAAACGAAAGGAAAATTGAAAAGGCGAACCGTTTCTCCCCCCAGTCTTGGCACTTTGCTACGAGGCTCTACGTAGTTTCCGTCTGCAAAATTGGTCGCAAACCTCAACCCCACAATTAACGATAGAACAATAATATTAAAAGAAAGACAGATAACTTAAGAAACACATTGAAGAAAAATGCAAAAAAGAGGGCCGAATAAAAAAGCTTGTGAAAGATATCGCAAAAGCAAAAGGGAAAGGGCTGAACCAGGATCGAACTGGTGACTT
>AJFL01000476.1:0-43580 GCA_000467735.1 Rhytidhysteron rufulum CBS 306.38 | reverse complement strand
CGCCCCCCAGTGCCAGCGGCAGATGGAGTGCTGCCGTCGGTATGCTTTTCGACATCCCCGGTTTCGACTGGTTTATGACCATTGACGGCCCGTTCGCCCTGCACAATGCACACATGGCAAGTCGCACTGACGGGTGGACGTCTGGGAGCGAACCAAGGATCCAGCCAGAGCAGCAAGACGGCGCGAGTCGTCCCAGTGCCCCCCGTTAATTACTGTGTTTTTCTTCTTCCACCTTACCCAGACGGCCATCGCGCCGAATGCTTCTACATACCGCCTCCATCCTCTGACGTTTTCCCTCCAACGGCCTTTTTTTTTTCTTCCTTTTAAAAAAAGGGAAAAAAAGAACGAGGCGCTAGACCGTCACTCTTCCCACTGAGACATCTCCTTGTTAGCTGCAAGGCCTGATGCTTGTCCGTATCGAGTAGGTCGCCATGATGATGAATAAGCACCGCAACGGCCTTCCGGGCCCAAAGGATCCAACTGTGCAAACCGTCTTCCCCTTTCAGCCATCACAGGATGTATCCCTTGAGACCGCCGCAGGGTTGAGACTTGTGCTGCGTACCGGCAGTCTGGCACCGAGGGCTGATCAGGATAAGGATGCTCTCAGAAGTCAAGGAGGCCTGACATTAGCACCGCAGCAATTAATTCGAGAGGCTGACGAGAAGGCGGTGTTGTTGGTTTGCGCCAATCGTGAGCGGTGACAGAGCGTGCCAAGAGCATGACGATTTCTTGATATGTCTTTTTTTTTAACCGTCATGGCTTCTCCATTATTCCCTGTCAAGAGTGCTTGTTCCCACGTAGGTTGTACTAGCAGGCCTAATTTGCTGCCATCAATCGTGGTTGTACTCTTCCCTGCTGCGCCCAGCGGCGCCTTTGAATTTTCGCTCAGCCGTCCCAGCGGAAGATGTAGTTAGGGGAGGACAAGACACGGTGGCTCGCACTCGCCCATGGCATCGTCAGGCTTTAGACGATCGCATAAGAATGAATGTGGTCGTTCACATGGGAGCCAACTCGGTCCCGATGGCTGCCACCGTCTCACGGAGCTGGCCTCTCGGTCGTCTCGGTAAATGCAGCGCGAGAGGCCTCTGTGACCAAAGCGGCTTGCACTCTAGAACGAAAAGTGAAGTATTTAGTGGCAGGCGGTGGACGGTGGTGCCGCCAGGAGAATCGGAGAGCTGCAGCGATCCCAGCCCGTTGAATATCGATTGGCCTGACAGCAAGCTTCTCTGGTCTCTTGTGCTCCCCACAACGACGCCTGTTCCTGACCAGCGCCAAGCTGCCAGCTGTGATCCACACAACCCCCGTCCGCGATGCCTTGCCGTCTCACATCTCACCACATTGTCAGGCACCAGACGCCAAGGACGAAGCTGCAAGCCTTACGGCACCGCCAGCGCATTGCCCTCAAACAATCCTCACCTCCTCTCTTCACCTCGCTGAGCGGTGCGGGTTCCTGCAACGCCTGCATCGCCTGCATGATCCATCTCCGCAACGGTACGGACTATCGGCCTCTCCATATTGCAACGTTAACCACCAGACGGCGCCCGTTGATTCGCCGGCCGCTGTGCCGTGTTCCTACCTATCGTAAGCCAAAAAGATTCCAACGATCCGTTTACAATCCCAGCAGTTTGTTACCGAGCAGCGACAGCCAGAGGAAAGAGTGCCGGATGTCCTGATCGGGCCTGGGTCAGGCTAGAAAGGCTCTCTGCTGGGGCAGGTGCCCTCCTGTTCAATCAGATCGGATTATGACGACAAGCGCGAAGCCAGCTGGGCTTGCACACTGCCACCAACCCATCGCAACAGTCGCTCCGAATCACAGGGCGGGAGAGGCCTTCCACCACCCAAACCAAACTCTTCACGACAACACCCGTCCAGCGAACAATTCTGGTACGCCAGCCGTGAGGAACTCGTGGCAATGCATAGGAGATCCCTTCTTCCACATAAAGTTGCATGATAATTGACATCCATATGTAAGAGCCCCGCCCGCTCTGTTTGTTCCATAAATTGGTGAACATGAACATTGCCATGTCAGTCGGCAAATATTGGACGGTTCCTTGCGTGCCAAAGCTGTCATAATTTTCACAACGTGGTTCGCCATGATTTACTACTGCAGTCGCGCACTTTGGCCGACTTTACTCATGGACCGGCCTGATGGCGTTTGGTCGTCTCCAACGTTCTGGAACCTGGAGAGGGACGGCGTTGAAGAAAAAAAAAATCGTAGTTGTCTTCCTATCTTCTCCGCTTTCGCAGCAGCCCATGCAACGTTCGACGTGCTTTTAGTTCATCTTACATACTGGAATATTGGATGACTGAGGTGCAACCTTACAGGTATCCTCAGAAATCTGACATTATCGAAGCAATGAGTGCTGTCCAAGTGTGCTGATATCAGACGTCCCGCTCCGCACAAGACAGCCGGAGATGAGTATTCGGATGTCGATCCCTATGGACGGGGGGTAACCAATGAAAAAGCCCCGAGAATAGCTGGATGTACTGGTACTCGGACTCGCGGAGCGTGTGCTGGTACTGGTACGTCTGATGCTTGCCATTCGGGGTGCGGCAGTCATACTGCACACCACACCGTCAAACCATTTTCAAATCCAAAACTTACTCCACAGCACTCGTTGTGCATCGCTACCTTCGAACTATAGGGGTATTAGCGGGGCGATAGTGGGTTGGTGGGACTTCCCAATAGTGGGACTTACTGCAAAGTCTACCAGTGTGATGTCTTGAAACCCCTCGTCTAACTTGGGTTCACGGTATCTCGAAGCAAAACCAGTGAAAGCAAGTTTGGGGAGCATCTCCCGTTTCTCAGGATTCGTCTAGACCCCTAGTTAGTTCTGGTGACTGAGACATTGTCAATTGTGTTAGGTCAAACAAAGGAGACGAGTTGAAATGTTGCTAATTGGGCAGGGTTCCAAATCCGATTAAGTAACCATATCCATACGGGTTGAGCGCCATGTTGAGAAACTTACCTCAGGCCCAGTGTTCAACGCTCGTACTATATCATTATGCTCGCATAACTTGGAAGGTGCCGTAAAGAGCAGGCAACGGATCGGCACATTGAACTTTCTAGCAAGCTTTATCCAGTGCGCTCTTGTGTCAGGATCGGCATTCGTATTGTCTGCAGAAGAAAATTGTTCGCTAAACTTAACCTTTTTTTAAGCTTGTCGGATTGATACGCACCTATAGCAACTGATGTGCCTTCTTCTAGGAAAGATGCCGCCGCCTTCAAGCACTTATCGCGCTATTTGGTTCCAGTTAGCTCATCCGTTGAGGAAGGTGCAAAAACATTACACGTGCAACGATCCAGGTTGTACAAAACATACCGTTTTTAGAAGGTCCTGGTTTACTCTCGCATAACCAAGAGGTTGCAAAGTTCGCCAATAGAAAGAAGACTTGCCAGCTCCTGGGCAGCCACAGAATAGGACAAGATCGCGGTCGTTGGTTTTGGTGAACGGAATGGCTTCTGCAGCTGCAGTTGTCAGGTTATCTCGGCCATGGGTGCGATTCCGGGTGGCTTGTAATCCTAGAAACGTACTTGCAGGTAGACTCTCCACAGCTGTATCTTTGACAAAAGCCACAGGATTAAATTCTCGTGTAAATTCTCTAGGCGCTTGCTTCAAAAAATACTCCTCGGGCGTATGAAATTGTATGCCTAGGTTGGCCGCGAAGTCCCTGTTGGGTGTGAGCAACATTCACCTCCGGAATCATGCCTATACTTACCTGTCAACGCAGGAGTGATCCTTCGGCACTTTTTCAGCAGCAATTGCCTCTCGACCTCCCGCATCCCCAACAAAAAAAGAGTTTTCTAGGTCTACCGAGTCCACGGATTCCAGGTCGTAATCTTCCAGGAGTTCCTGCCACATTCCCACCCTTGGCTTGCGGTACTGGTCCCGCGCGGTTGCAGCATAGATGGATATCGGGAGGTCGAGTTGGATGAACAGAGCAGATACCTTGCCTTTGAAATCCGCCAGTCTCTTTTGGTCGGTTTTTATGGTTTTAGAATCTCCCTTGAGACTGATACCCCCTTGGTTGCTTAGAATGGCGACAAGATATCTATTAATATTTAGCAAAGATGAAAGCTTTGAAGACCAGTGAAGCATACCCTTCTTCATGAAGTCCTCGAAGGGTGCCTGGGACGGTGGTGTTCCACCACTTCCAGTCCGTAGCATCTCGACCAAATCGATTGCCAGACGCAGAGGCAATCAAAGTCGAGTCCTACAGCATCCTGTGTTAGACAGCAGAGATTACCCAATCCATGCAGTGTAAGGATCTATAGAGTAGACTTACGAAGTCAAATGCAGCTATTTTGCGACGCTTGGCGGCATTGCTTATCGACTTTGCTGTCGGCTGTCCCCCAAAACGGCCGATGAGAAGGCTGCTGTTCACAATTCGCCAAGTCATTTTTTCCGGTTCCTTTTTCGAGGTTGGCGTGAAGAAATTCGCAACAGCTTTGCCTGGGCTTTAGTTAGATTTTGTTAGGATTGATGCCCGACACCTTCGTTTATGGCGTACTCGTAGTTGTGGACTGCTGCCTTCTCTTGACCTGGGGAGGGGAGACTCCTCCGTCTTCAGTACTCGGTCGCTTCTTCATTGAAACCGGCCGTCGAGGACTCAAGGATGTGATTTGTCAAAGAGCATCGATTGATTGCTGTTGGATCTCGTCGACGTGAGGCGTAGGAATGGTAGAACGCGCGAGGGTGGCAGGATAGAACGAAAGCGAGGTGCACGGCTTCGCGTGGGCACGTGCTCCTTCCATTTCCCCATTGTAAAGACGAGAAAGATTTTCTAGCTATCGTATCAAACATCAGAACTTAGGTCCTGTTTTATTATTTCACAACGAGTGGATGTGCATGCTTTATGGGGTGCCAAATATCTTTTGGTGGGTTTCACGATGGACGGCTTTCTTCACCGACTTTTTCCCTCCAGAATTTCGACATGCACATTGTGTCTAAAAGGGCAACTGCTTGAGCTTAGATGAATGGATTAATCTTCTATACGATTGCTCCTAGGATTGAATTGTAACAACATGCTATATTTGGCTGCCGGATCCCTCTACTTGGATAATTTGAAGTGACACACCATCCCGCATCATTGAGAAGATATGTCCTAGATACATACTTGACCTTGGAATCGACACTGTAAGAGGAGTTTCTGATGACTGCTTACCTGATTGTCCAGTCGCCAAGGCATGATCATTCCTCCGTTCCTAATTTATTATAAACGGCTAGAGAATTATCGGGCATGGGGCAAAGTACCACAAGGGTGCAGCCGATACATGAGTATATGAAGCTAAACATAAGCTTTGAACATCTTCTCCCAAGCTCGTATCTAAAGTACGGGCGACGTTGCGCGCAGGTACGACATCCCAAGGGCCAAAGCACATACGGCATTACCGTCACCCCTCCGAAGGACTTACTGCTTCCTTCTTAAGATTAGATGACGGCATCCTTTCATCGTACGGCGGCCTGAGCTTTGGTTGGTGGAGCATGTGAACCAGTAGGCTGATACTTGACCCGTGTGTCTAGCGAGAGTCGATCAGGCGCACCCAGTTCCACACAACCCTTCATCAGAGTCTTAAAGTCCTTGAGCTCCTTCACGCTCATCTCTAAAATGTTCGGTTTGCTCAAGTCTTGTACACGAATGGAAGCTTGAAGGAGGTATCCACCGCTCGGATCAAGAGATTTCAGGGAATCGAAAGACGGTAGTGAGGTTTGTGGAGAGGAGTCGGAAGGTTGTACCCTGGGATCTTGCAGGACGCGATGGAAAAGTAGAACGACATCGTTGTGGACGAATTGGTGGCCCTCGAGATAATATTCGGACACGTAACTAGGATAATGGATCAGCAGAAGACATGCTTCGGCGGGCGGAAAGGCTTACTTGTTTCCAAGAGCGACCATGTACTTGTGCGGATCGCCTTCGCTGATATCCGTGGTCGCCGTCAAACGAACAAGGACATCCTCCTTACCAGCCTCTGGTACATCGTGGAATTGAAAAGACCAGTTATCCTTTGCGCGGGCTTCCCCACCAAACGCGAAGGAGTCTGCAGCGAAACGGGGCCCGGGATCTTTTTGAACCCCGCTGAAGTCATCATCGGTCAGATCCTGGACGGTGCGAGTAAAGTAGAGGTCCTTGGCTCCGCTCTGCTTGACTTGCTTCTGGACAACGCCCTGGCTGCCACCCTTTTTGATATTGGAGCCCGGTTCCTCCGGCTCGCGCACAGGTTTATAAATAAGGTGACGTTGGATGACCCGCTGTGGCTGCATGGCCGCAACGCCCGCTAAAATATTCAGGACCTGCTCATGGCGGGCGCGAGGGACCTGGCCGAAGAGGAGGAGCTCGTACATGATTTGGGAGGGGGGGTTGTGCGGAGAGGGGTGGAGGGAGTGCGATGTCGGTGCGCGGAGAGGAGGCCGGGAAAAGGGCAGCAGGCGGCGATTACTTGATATCGATTGTTAAGGCGGCCGGGATGGAGGGCTGTTCGCGGGGCGTGAACGGCCAGAGATAAGCAGACAAAAGCTTGAACGCGCCGTTGGGGGTCGTTATTGGCCACGGGCTGCAGGCTTGCAGGAGGGCGACGGGATGCAGGCTGGTCGTCACTCGCGGTCGCGTGGAGAAGGCGGAGCCAGAATGCCATCGAACTCGTCGGGGTTGCACATCCCCACACTGCACCGACGCTGCGAAAACCAGGATGGGCGCAGTTTCGCCGGGTTTGCCTCAGGACCTCAGTCCACCGTGAGCCCACCGGAGGCATCTGCTAGACGCAATCCAGCAAGACTTGTGAGCTCTCCCGGCCGCTTCAGGCTGCCATTGCTGCCAAATGCTGCCAGTTGCTGCGAAGGTCGCTATGGCGCAGCGAGCACATGTCTCGGGCGTGCGCCAGGCCTTGCGTCTACGGGTCCGGAGAACGGCGGGACACGGGCTAGCGCACCATTGCGAATCGTGAGGTGAGAGCTTAATTCGGTAGCTTCTGCTCATCCATCACCTTCGTTATTTCAGCATACCCACTCCACTCCACCACTAAGTACTTATAGCTTCCCATCCTCACCCGCCCACACACACTCTCTCTCTTCTCTTCTCTCTTCTCTCACAATCCAA
Source organism: Rhytidhysteron rufulum CBS 306.38 (assembly GCA_000467735.1). Taxonomy (NCBI): domain Eukaryota; kingdom Fungi; phylum Ascomycota; class Dothideomycetes; order Hysteriales; family Hysteriaceae; genus Rhytidhysteron; species Rhytidhysteron rufulum. The sequence goes on along the minus strand of AJFL01000476.1, from coordinate 36,485 downwards.
CTTCAATCGCACTCTCTCAGCAGCCATCCCGCCACAGTCTCAGCGCCTTACTCGCCGCATTTCCCCCCACAAAGCATTCCATTCATACCCCGAAACCCACCGAAATCCGCACAAAATGAACGCAACCAAGATGCTCCTCCAGCGTCAGCCCTTGATCCGCTTCCTGGGCAAGCGCAGTGCTCCAAGCAGTAAGTCCTCCCTCGTCCCCATTCATTCATCATCAACCCCCACCTACCCACTCTGATGAAGAAAATTTCAATATTCTAAAATAGCTACTAATTTACCTCCGCCTACAGAAATCGACCACACTCCACACGTACACCCCGCCTCTCCATCCCACTCTCTCCCCGAGTCTTTTGCTTCCTACCGCCAAAAGGCCCAGCAACACGGCCCTCTCAACCAGAACGCCTACTACTCCACTGGCGGTATTGGCGGCACCCCAGGCTCCTCTCTCGGCCCCGTCGAGGCCAGCAAGGGCATGTACTTTGACCGCTCCGAGCTTCCACAGCGCTTCCAACGTGTTAAGTGGTCGCAGGCTGAGATCGAGGCCATCGAATCCGGCGGTGCTAGCCTCTTTGCATGAGTGAGATGATGAATGAGAACGACATGCATGTCTGCTATGCGAGAAAACCACTACCTTCAACTGGTGTGGAACTAGAGAAGATGAGGGCGAGAGAGCGAAGACTGTATATACACCTGCATTGCGAAAAGGTTCCTCGGGTGCTTGAAGCGTTTCGACACGGGCTATTTGCCGAAGACAAAAGTCCACTGCATTTTTCCGCGACAACAACCAAAAGAAAGGGCGTGGCTGTTTGATCATGGTGTTGTTTATTTCCAGCGAGGGGAAGAATTTTTCAGAGCGTGACTTCTCCTCTGCTTCTTGCTCGGTATACCCTGTTATATTGTTCCTTTTTTCTTTCTTTTTTTGGCTTGCAATATTTTCAATTTCAACGGTTATGGGTTGCTTTGCAAGGTCGGGTACTTTATTCCTCTCAACACCCGTTTTTACATCTGACGTCTACGATATAGATGGCTTCTTAAGAGTAAAGACTGATTATCACCACATGAATGATATTATTGAAACTATCTACTATTCTAATTCCCTTTTGGCATGTGAAAAATAGAAGAAGAAGAGGAAACAGCCGTACACATTTAGTCTTCAACCGAAGCACCCTACATTTTCCGATAACAAAAGAAAACACCAACCCTTCCCGCCTCTAGCACCAACAACCCACGAGTCACAATCCAACACAAGTCAAGCACGTCAGCATCAAAACCACAAATGAGCAAAAAGCCAACTCACCAGAAAGATAGAAGAAAGAAAAAGACTAAAAAAGAATCCTTCGGCGCATACAAATCAAGTAACCAAACCCTGAACATCCGATCCGTCCTCTCAGTCCCGTCCTCCCGTCCTCCCTCCCTCCCTTCCTCCATCCATCCCTCTCGTTCTCGTTTTCCCACCTACGGACACCGTCTAAGCTTTCTAAAAAAATAAGTCATTGACTAAGTCTCTAAGGATTTAGCTTACTCCGTAAGTACTCCGTAAGCTCCGTACATACATACTCTACATGCACATGCACACACTTTCCTGATGGAGTAAAAATTCACATCATGAACAATCAACCAACCAACATAACTAATACACCCTTCCCCACAATCCAACGGTATGTAAATATTTTAAAACAGAACAAGAAATCCTTCACTCATTTGAAAATAATTCCGTGGTTGCGTTATTCCTCAAAACTCCGATTCCTACTCCGAAATCCACGAGAAATAAGGTGATGAATACCCGCCATCAAATACCGATCCTAAAGGCTAAAGCGAAAAACCATTCAAGCAGTAACAGGGAAATATTACCATTTCGAGATATTTGTACGTCATTAGTTTAAAAGGAATGACATTTTAGTTAATTATGTACTTGCATGATTTCCCTTCGATTTAGGTAAAAAAGATGAGTGAGCAGGTCTCATGACTAGCATCTTCAAGAGCCTCGACTTGTTCTGACACATTCATACAAAGACGTCACTAAGAAACCAGACACGCGATTCACGGAGATGATGCAATACGATTGAAAGGAGAAAAAGGATCCATGATGACGAATAAACCACCCAAAATCGATTCAAACCCCAACAAAACCTCAACTATCAATACACGCAATGGATTATCCCCAAACAAGCAATCTTGTTCCCAAAAAGGTGCGATCTAGCACACGTACAAATAGAAGAAGCCCTGAGTTTCTATACCGCCCAAGAACGAATGGCTAACCATCCTTTCCCAAGCCTGTCCATCCATCCCAATAAGAAACCAACCCTGGGAAATAATAGAAAAACGCCATAAAAGCCCGGATGCAAATGCACCGAGATATGTATACTCATTAATGCATGCCCAACCAAAAGCTCCTGCGAAACCTAGCAAAAGGAAACAAGGACAAAGTAGAAAAGACCAAGACGTCTAGAGCAGAACAGCAGATATGCTGTGGGAATCATTGAAAAAGAACAAAATCGACAAGAAACCGAAATCGAGCGGCCGAAAGAGTAGGACGAAATTTTGGAAACCCCCCAAAAGCAAACATCTGTCAACTTAGCTGAACCAAATTAAAGTAGGGAGGCCGGATCTAAGATGATGAGGAAGCATCAGATGAGACTGACTGAATGGGAGACAACTCCGTCCCTTCATTCTCAAGCGCCAGCCGTTCCATCTCTTCAGCAATCTGCTCATACCAGCTGCCGTGCGCCTTCCTGTCGACCTCAGATATTTTACTTAGCGTGTCCACGATCTCGCCAACCTGGTTCATGAACTCGGGAAGTCCAGAGGTAGCCAAACCTTCCGTAGCCATGCTGACTGCCCTGACCCTCTCCCCTGAGCTGCTGGCGCTCAGCCTCTGGAGAACATGACCCTTGAGTCGTTGAAAGAGTACCTTCATCACCGGATCGGATATCTTGCCTGCATGAGCTTGCGTGAGAAGGCGAGTTATAGTCGAGGAAAGCGCATTACGCGTTGTGGGTGGCATGGCATGTGAAGATTCCAGGAGCGAAAGAATCTTAGCGGGCATAGTCTCATCTTTCATATAACCATCCTTGAGAGCCTCCCACATGCGGTTGGCCTCGGCCTTCCACTGAGAGCGAACGTCGCGCTTTAGGAGATTCTTCGCTGTCAAGAGGATGCCCCCGATGGTGGTGATGCGGACAGCATCGGCGCGAATACGAGCCAAACGTGTTCGGTCAAGTTCAAGAGTCTCTGGTACATCCGAATCTCGCAAAGATGGCGTGGCAATGGCAAGGTCGACTAAACCACGAGCGTATATCTTCTGGGGTGTCGGACGATTTGTGGGATCACGACGATCTGCTTCCGTGTGCATATTCACGGCTGCACTGTTCCACCAACGGCGCGTTTTCTGGAGGGTAATGGTACCCGACTCAAGGTCTTGGGCGAACATGCGCTGTTCGTAGCCAGCTGATTCTTTGATAAGCGTAGGTGCAGCGTTCATGAGCAGGAAGTTGGAATAGTCAAGGGAGAGTAGATCGATGATATGGAGAAGCCTGAAAAGCTTTTCAATCATCTCAGAAAGCGTGCCTTCTTCCTTCAGCTCGCCTGCAAGAGGCTTAATTTGCGCATCTCGGAAAGGTGCACAGAGCTTTGGAAGCACAGAAGCGATGAACGAAAAGAACTTCTCGTAGGAAAACATGCCCTGAGTACATTGCGTTTTGATCAAATCCGCATCCAGCGTCTCGGAAATGATCGTGTGCATAGAATTGCCAGGCTTCAACAAGCGCAAGAGCTTGGAACGAATGTTCTCAGCCATAGCAACGGTCCATGCATTACCCTCACCATTTTCGAAGCCCCTGCGCATACTTTCGCATACTTCACGGTTGAGTGCATCACGTAGGTCGGCATTCGGCGATGCATCGATTCGGTACTCTTTGTCAATGGCAAGCTCGTGAACGAGAACACGATTATGAGGTACAACCGAGAAGACTTTGGAAAGCGAGCTTGCCTGGTACCCTTCAGCAGCTGTGGCACTCTGAGAGTCAGCAAGCTCCGAGGCAGCTTCAGCATGGAGTGCGGAATTCTCGTCCGAAGAAGAATCAGCGGGAGATGATTCGACTGCCACTCGAGGTCGAACATCACCGACAGGTCTCTTCCTGGGCCTCGCTCGCCTACTCTCCCGAATCGCCTTCCTAATGAGGAGAGTTGCTCGATCTGGGCCAGCCAGTTTCCTGATCTTGCTGAGAAGGATGACTTGGTTGTCTCGGATGCCCATCTTGTACTCATTAGCAACTTCGTCAATAGTAGCATCCTTGACACTCTGCCAGATAGCATCGAGATTAACAAATGTTGCAACCATTGTTTCAACGAGTGCCGTAGAGTCTCTTGTCTTCCAGTCATTGAACGCAGAAACGAAGGCACTGTGCGCCAAAAGAACCGTCTCTAGTCGAGTCGGTGTTGGGGTGAAATGATTGTATGCGGTAAGCTTTGACAAGGCAGATTCAAAAGAAATGATGAGATCTTTAGCCTTTGTAATTAGGTCTTGTTCTAAGTCACCATCTGAGCTCAAGACTTGAGCTGGATGACCGAGGATAAGGTATGCACTGAGAAAAGTCCGGATAGCCATGGCTGCTGACGCAGGGTCCGTTTCGGTGAACAAGTTAAAGATGAACATAACTTTCTCGGTGGTTTTTTGGACAGTCTCTTCGTTTAACATGGCAGTGATATCTTCAAAGCTAGTGTCATGCACCTTGTCAATCGACAAGCCAAGCTCCCACCATGCTTCCACAATACATTTCCTCTGTCGTGCTCTCCAAGCAGCCTGGATCCTCCTGGCCGCATCTTCAGAAGAGACAGCAGGGCGCGGAAGTGACTTTTTGTCGTTTGAAGGGGAACTAGACGTTCGTGGGCGGCGAATGTTGCGCTTATACTCTAGCCTCCTCCTTTCTGCATCAGCAAGTCGTTCCTCCATCTCGAGTCTGTAACGACGTTCCTCTGCTGCTTTACGCTCTTTCATTTCCTCTGCAACCTTCTTCGCCCGACGGACTTCCTCGGCGCATGCTGCAGCAACCTGTGCCAAATGTTTCTCTCTGGCTTGTTGTGCTGCCAGGGCCCTTTCTTCGCTATTAGAGGTTCGAGGGGCAGCTTTGGCCAAGGCAGCGCGCAACCTGACCTGCTCCGCATGGGCAGCCCGATCAGCCAGGCGAGCCTTGCGACTTTCAAGTATAGAGGCACGGCGAAGGTATTGCGCTACATGGTTGCTCTGGCAAGCACCAGTTCGATAGACACGGTTGGACTGATGGGAGTGGGTGGAGGATATCGAGTTGCGACGGGAGGAAGCAGCGGAGGATTTGCGGCGAACGGTAGAGGGGCGGTAGAAGCGTGCAGCTATCCGTGGAGGTGGAGTATATATATGAGCGGTGTCGGACAAGATGATTTCGGACTCCTCGGGTATGTCATCATTTGTTTGCATGACAACCAATTCAGCTTCGGTGTCAGAGAGCGAGTCGTTCATGGCGGTGGGTCGTCGTTTGCGGAACAAAGCAGCAAACAATGGGTGCAGAAGGAGAGCAGACGGGCTCGACGGGTCGGGGGGTAGAATATATAGAATGAGAGGCGAAACAAAGGATTCTGAGACCAGAAACGGTCGTGTCAGCAGCCCTGCAAGCGGAGCTGAAGGGTGAGTGTTGAAGAATGGTGGTATCTGAAAGAAAGACCCAAAAGATATGATACGAGAATCGAAGAGCTGGGGAGGAAGACAGGCGAGCCGTCGGCGAAGGAGCGGACAGGATAGAAGGACTGGGAGCTCCTGGTATGGGATGTATGTTCGGAGGAGTGTAAGGAAAATGAAGGGGCTGGAGGTATGATGCAGATGAGCCTTCCTTCCAAGGTTGCGGTGCGGTCGAAACAATGATGCGGGCGGAAGGGCCCAGCAGTACGCGAAAGCAGAGGGCAGAGGGGCCACCGTTAGGCTGCAAATCCCACTAGCATGGAACCACATCGAAGATCCGCTTATTTATATCGCAGTATTGCGACGTCTTACAGATTCATCATTTCTTGACCGACTATCGACATTTCTCGCCTGGTATGGTCATACACTATACTACAAAGCATCTGAAGATATTGTTGCTTACTCAACCATCGACCTTTCAGAGTTCCCATTCCGCGGCTTCCAGCGGCTTCCACGGTTCCGCGGTCTCTCCAGCCTGTCAAGATGACTTCAGGACCGTGGGTCATGACCCCTTACTAAGCCCCCCGTCTTCACATCTATGTATGTATGTACATTGGCTACGCTGCCTTTCATATGACATCCCTTTTCGGAGGTGGCAGATATCGATCGAATGTAACATACCTTATCTGTGCATACACACATACATGTATGCAGTCAGTACCACAACCTCAGCGCCACGAATCTTGACTCCAAACTCGATCATATCATCTTGGCCTTGCGCACCGCCTAAGCGACTGCACCATCGTCTCGGCCATGAATAATGCAAAAAGGGCCAAAGCTCGACCAGCTACGATTGGAGCGAAATCTGGTAAGGCTTAAAAGCATCCTAGCCGCTATCCCCTTCGGAGATAAGCACCCATCCTTGGGGTTGACGATGGCTTGAGCGCAAGCCCATCAGGCAGATCCCCTATGCCATGCAGGTCACCGTCCCACCCCGGAAGTCATGGCGAGTGTGGCGAGATCTCAAACGTGCATCTGCGGCGTAGCTGGAACCGTGGGAGGAACCGTGGGAGCATTCATCTAACGAAGCTTAAACCAATGACGATCAACCACCAAAGCACGCTCTAAATGATAGCTCCCGATCGAAGATTTGACAGCACGTTCTAGAGAACATCACGATCGCAATTGGACTAAATTTTGAACCTTCAGAACGGAATTTTGATTATGCTGTGGACAGTATGGTACTGTTTACAGCTCGCTACCAAGATGGTCTATATACAGAAATTATATACAGAAATTTACAGGCCTGGAGCTCCATCTATGCTAGCCAGTACCACGCCTTCTCCACCCAGTTCTTAGGGACTGGGGGTCGGTCCATGGCCTCGAGCTCGTCCATCTCTTTCTTGCCCGTCAAAACATCTACATTCTCGACCTTGATTGCCCATGGTGTCTTGAAGTAGATCTTGTGTCCGAAATACAAGGCCAAGAAAACGGGGATAGTGATGTATGCAGCGAAAAAGTTGGAGACACTCCATTGCGATGGGAAGAAGACTGGGAATCCGTTGGTAATCGTCAGAAGGCTGATCATGAATAGGGCAATATAAGTGGCATAAGGCTGGAATGCTGTCCTATATGGAAGAGATTCCAGGAGGCCGTGGTAAGCCATGGCTTTGCGGAAGCGAAGGTAGGTGATCATGACAACAATCCAGGCAATGAAACCAGAGATGGTGGAAATGTTGGTAAACCAAGTAAAGACTGTTGAGCCGCTGTTTGAGACGTTCAAGAAAGCGAGGCAACCGAAGAGGGCAGTGAAAAGTACAGCAACCCAGGGGACACCACGCTTGGTTGTGCGGGCAAAGACGGCTGGTGCCTGCTTGTTAAGAGCCATTGAGTACAGAACACGAGATCCGGAGTAAATGAATGCATTTCCAGCAGACCAAGCAGACGTCAAAATAGCAGCGTTGATGACATGGTTCAGACCCTTGATACCAGCCCTCTGAATGGCAATAACGAAAGGCGAAGCACTCGCGTTGGAGTGGGCTGAAAGCAGTCTGTCGTCGTCAGAAGAGACGATTACACCAATGCAGAGGGATGCAACGCCGTAGAAGATGGCCAAACGCCAGATGAAACGGCTGGCAGCCTTGGGGATGTTTCGGCGTGGTGCAACAGTTTCTCCTGCAGCGAGGGCGATGAGCTCGGGACTGGTGATGAAACTGAATCCAGCGCGGACAAGTGCAGTCCAGAAGGCCAAGAAACGTCCGGTAGATCCAGGAACCATATATTCTCTGAAAGCACCAGGGTGTTCCCAGTAACGGAAACCTAGGCGATCATGGTTTGGTCCTCCTCCGAAGAAGAGACAGATACTGAGAATAATAAGGCCAATGATTGTCAGAAGCTTGATACTGGCGAACCAGAATTCGGCCTCTCCGAAGAACTCGACCGCAATGATGTTCAAAAGGACAATGACTACGAGGATCATGGCAATCCACACCGCAACGTTGACCTCGGTGGTCCAATATTGGAGAATGATGGCACCGGCGGTGGCTTCGGCGGGGACGAGCATTGCGTACGCATACCAGTAGTTCCAGCCACAGGCAAATGCCAAACTGGGTTCGACGAAGCGGCCAACGAAGTATGGGATCGAGATACCCTTCATGGGCAGGTAGGTAACCATTTCTGCAAGATTGTTCATGATGGACCAGACGATGGCCATCATGATAAGATAGCCCATGAACAGGGGCGCGGGTCCGACGAGGGAGAGGATGGCTCCTGATCCGATGAACAATCCAGTGCCGATACTACGAGGGAAGTCAGTGGGCGAGGTCTTGTAGTGTACGCGAGCACAGAAACACTTACGCTCCACCAAGCGCTGAGGGTTATTGTTAGCAATTGAGCGCATTCAATAGAAGTCAATGGGATGACAAACCTAAGAATTGAATATGGCGGGATTTGAGGCCACGCTGAAGCTGATCATTTCCTCCGATCAAGGCATCCTCACCCTGGAGGGCGTGGGCGATGTCGACGTCGACGTTGGAGACACCGGGAGAGCCCTTCTCGGCCTCAGCATAGTCTTGTTTCTCCATGGCGGCAAAGGAAGCTTCGAAGTAGACTGCTGCTGACGTCTGTGTTGGAATGGGATGAGACGAAACATCTGGGGTAGGGCGGGACAAGGGTTCTTATGCGAATTGACCATGGTGTTGGCGACATGGGCTCGCCTTTCGTCGGGTTTGCGCTTGCGGTGGCCAACAGGGCATGCGGGGGAAAAATTCCAGAAAGGAAGGCAGGTCTGGTAGATGTCTGGATAGGGCTAGCTGGATTTGGATGCAGAGCAAGGGGTGGAGCAGCCTGGAGCAGCTGGAGAAAGGGCCTTCTTGCGTTTCAACACCACGAGTGCAGAGATCGTGGGGTGCGAGCTGGCCAATCAGCACTCGCCCTAGCACTGGGAGCTGCTGCAACAGGCCGAGAAGGGCATTCGAGAGCGGCTCCCTCTCGGGCCAACCTTGAGCCAACCTTGGGCTGTCTGGAGAAAGGAGGCTCCACTGTGCGGCCCCTGCGCCTGTTCGACCTCGCTGCCGGCTCTTGCACGTGCCAGGGCTAAGCCGCAAGCAACCGATCTGGCCTCAGGTGTCCAACGCTTGTCTTATCTCAGCACCACTCTTTTTTCCGCGCTTCTCCACAACCCAATTCCCCTAGCAACTGCTAGCAACTGCTAACACCTGCCAACATCAAGCAAGGGCGTCTGGCTGCTCAGTGCCCCGCAAACAAAGATATCTACTGATAGCGCTGATCACCTTACGAAATCCCTACTGTATACACTTTGTGTATTTCGAACCTGGGGAAACGCCGGGGAAACCGCCGCAGAAGAGCCTTCCACGTTCCAGCCTCTCTTCTGCCTGCCGCCACCATTCATCTCCTCCATTCACCTCGACGTCTGTGGCAGCATGTAGGGCGCATACGAGACGTGTCCCTTTTCCAGGGACCTCCTCGAAACCTAGATTCCTTCAGCCGTCGTTGGCCGCTGTGCAGCAGCCTGTGCTGCACTAAACAATTTTCCCTATCTGAAAACTCGTGACAAGCGTGATATGTAATCAATCTAGGTATGGCTGTGCGCTCCCTATCGTGGCTTTAATTGAGCAAGATGAAAAATTTTCCTACCTTAATTCCACAACTGATATCAGTTTGTTGAGCATGCGATGGCAGGCAGTGATATCGTTATCTCGGGGGCTTTCATGATCCTAAGTGCAGGCTTTGTATGAGTGAATTTTGCGCAATCCGCCGGCTAGTGTTCCGGATAGCGTTCTCACACCACCGCGGAGCTTTGCCACGCGCGATTTCGGGGAAGTTGCCAGGCTGATACCAGATGATATCATCCATCTTGGTTCCACCCTTCTATTTGCGGAACAATAAATCGAAAATGAAATAGACCCCTCTGCTAAAGTAAGCTTTTGGCCGCAACAACTCCTTGGAATGCATCCGATTGCGGGCTTTCTGGATGCTTCAGCTCGTCAAAGTGATCTCTCTAGGCTCGGCGATTTCGGCATCTCGGGCGTATGGCTAAAGCATCTCAGCGAAGCGGTAACTGCGGATGATCTCCTCTGGACTGTTGTCAATTTACACATTTCCAAGCTTGCCAAATGGCGTGTCGTAAATGAACGGTGTCGTGAAAAGGAGAGTACTGTCTCCCAAGAGAGCTGAGACATATCGTTCGATACATCCCATGTCAGCAGGGGCTTCCTGGTAGGGGAGAGGCATATTCTCAAACACTGGAGCCCCTAATGTAAGTAAAAGGGCTACCATTCTTTTACAATGCATTCGATAGGGATGAACGACAATTCACCGTCGAAAAACATGAGGTCTTTCATTACGGTGGAAACACCCCTGAGGGCTCATTTGATTCAGGACTGATATCTATAGTCAGCTCGGCAAGGAACAAGTCATTTCCTTGTAACAAAGGTCAGCACACAAGCATCAATGATATTGGATGGACACTCACACAGTATCCTAGACACCTACTTTAACAGGATGAATCGAATGGAGTAATGACGGATAGTCAACCTATAGGTGATCTGTATCGTTCATTACAGGAGCAGCGAAGTGGTTCGCCCACATCTGCAACGAGCCGAAGTCTCTACACGTATGTGTGGATCCCCAGCCCTCACCAGCGGTCGTATTACCTTCCAACGTTGTATCTCCTCCACACATAATGGCTTGTCGAAGATAATCAAAACAATGAGCGGCATGTTCGGCATCGACGGAACTATTCAGACCGAGTTTGAGCTCACCGTATGATTGAAGTAGTCGTGACTTGAGCAAGAGAGTCAGCTAAAGGAGTTGGATCAGGATAACAGTATTTACCAAACAGTGAATCTGATGGAACGCAGATATCATGTACGCACTCTCAACGCGTGACGACACGAGCGGAGGGTCTGTGGTGAATCTCTCCGCATTGTCTACAGTAACGATACCGCGACCATCTGGAATATCTTTCAGTATTCTACCCTTGGCGTTTACGAAGTTCGAACATACAAGTCGACAGATCCAACCATTTCTGAAGCGTCTCATGAAGTCGTCCCTTAGAAGCGAACGTATCTGCAGCAGCATACTCGAGGTCGGGTACGAATGCCATTTGCGTAGTTTTCTCTGGACATTGTCAGCATACCAGTCAAATCATTAAATGAGTAGACGTACCTGTCAAGAGGCTATCCAGGATAAGCACATGTTCCTTGGGCCTTGACTGAACGAGTATAATGAAGAGAACAACAATAGTTGATAACATGAAGACTTCTATGAAGATCCGAAAACGTTTGAATGCTTCTCCATGCCGCCCTCTCTGCTCCTGGTTGACCCAAGAACTTGAACTAACATCCTCAGAAGCTACATCACTTGAATCCTGGAAAGGCAGACCAATGTATTCGAAGGGCTTCACCATGATGTGCGTCGTTTAGAAACCAAAACCAGGGTCCATCATCGTCGGAAGAAGATGAAAAAGAAGGAAAAGAAGGAAAGCAAAGGGGGGTTTGCATGATTGATTCGAGACTAAATCAAAAGTAGAAGGAAGAAAGAATAATGAAATAGGTAGCACACGAACACTTCACCTTTCGAGTCGCAGTACAGTAAATACGAGGAGCCAAGGTCTTGGTTAGTCTTAGGGTGAAGCTGCTATCAGGCTCTCGGGGAGTATTGCTATCGATGTGCGGGCCGTGCGTCGCTATGATTTTGGTCCGTTAGCCGTGATGGGAGCCCTCCAGGGCTACTTACCCCGCATTAGGTGGGAAGGTTGATCATCTTTTCATGACAGGGCATGCTAGGTGGGCGCGAAGGATGATGGTTGAAATTGAGTGCGTGCCGAGCTAGGTATAAGCACTTCCCGACGGGCTTGTTCAGGCTTTATAATGCTTCGAATGTCGTGGTATCAAGGTTCTAGCAGTGGCTCCCGCTAAACCCAATCGGGCTAGATTAGTCAGTTTATCTAGGTAACTTCCTGGTTTATCCACTGCTAACCGCAACGTCACTTTATCAAGACAGCACTAGGACTTGCTCGCATGTCTTAACTTAATTGTATAGCTATCAACAGAGCAAACACTAAACTCTTCCGGTCATGCCCGTCCCCGCCATCTCATAAATTCATCACAAACACAGAACCCTTTACCAATCCCACGTCTCCTGGAACCAAAATCCAAACCACCTAAGGAAGTCAGATGTACGCATATATTTCCATGTCTACAAGGATCGGCTCACCATAACACAGGAAAATGTACTACTGCCTTGGCAGGAGATCTTCCAATCAGCAGCCGTAGAGCTGTCTCTCGTATAGGCCATCTTTACCGCTTCCAGTCAGTCCGGAGTTTCTACAACGGGGTTTGCGTAATAACTTACCAGCACGCTTAGCGAAGCATCGCTCGGCACCGTTCTCACGAACAGAGACGAATTCCGGAGCAGCGTCGGCGACTGGAGCGGCCTGGACGGCGGCAACAGCGACGAGGAGGAGAGAAATGATTTGAGTGAAGGTCTTCATTGTGAATTTTGGGCTTTAGAGAAAGCAAAGCGGTTTGAAATACAGCTGCTGAATCTGAATGAAGGATGTGGTTGTGATGATGGACTATTGAGGTGTTTCTACCTCTCTATTTATGTTCTCAAATGCTCTACTGCACGAGTCAGTACCAGAGGCACATCACTACTGAGAAAGGAAGGTTCAAATTAATTTCACAGAGCTCAACCTGGTATTACTCAAAACGGTCATCTCCACTGCGTATTCAGCGTTTACACACTTTTGAGGTTCTTGTCAATTCTGTTATCCGATATCAATGGAGCACTTATTTCTTGGTCATGTGGGTCCTTGGCCGCCGTTGTAACTTCGACAGGCCTTTAAGTTTCAACCTTGAGCTTGGCTTGGGTTCATTTTGCTAGCACCTACCGCAAATGGACTAGTACGAAAACCTGCCTTACAGTCAGCGTCCCTTCTATTACTACAAAGGTAAAGTGAGTATATCAGTTTGTCTCCTCTCAAAGTCCACATCATGCCAGTGATATATCACTACCTCAATCCAATACTCTAACAACCAAGAATATCATTCTATATAATGCATGAAAACGTAGACCAATAGCGGCGAATATACCTAGGGTTTCCATGCCTCTTCGCGGAAGAGCGGGGAATATCCCGCGTCCATCAAGAAATTCATAATCAAATTCCAAGAATTAGTTAACTCTTGGAAGCCTCATCGGTTAGATAACACGCACCACTTCGGAATCTTCTTTCCGCAAGCCACTGACATCGTCACATAGGTTCGGTCACCGAAGAGAACAACGGGGTCGAGGTGCTCTTCTCCAACCCAGACTGCTTGAACTTCAGGTGTAAAACAATGCCTTCAATACAGAGTCAAAACTGGGCATACAAACCTCTCCCTCCCGAGCAAGAACCTGATGTCGAAGAAGAAGCCAAAGATTCGACGGCTATAGATCATTCTGCCTCACAGAATGGCCCCAGAAACAGTCCTCTTCGTTATCTCCCTCTCATACACATAGTCTTATTTGCTCTCTGGGCGATCCTCTTCTTCGTTACCATAAGGATCTGGCTGAAAGCAAAGGCATCTAACAGCTCCGAAATCTACAGTAAGAATCCTTCTATTCTCCATACCTCTTTCCACTACTAACCATACTGACTTCCAACAGCTCCCCTCTCCCACCTCCACACCACCCACACAATCCCCTACCACACCGGCTTCTCGGATGATAAAACTCCCTACCAAGGCCCTCCCAACCCCTCCAACAGCCAAGCCTGGGGCCAACTCACCGAACTCGGCATCATAAAGCTAGACGCCTCACAAGCCTCTCAACTCGCCAACACCACAGTCGAATGGTCCGTAGAACCAGGTACCTACCTCGCAGCCGTTGAGGTTTTCCATCAATTACATTGTTTGGATGCTTTGAGGAGGAATATGTTTGCGAGTGCGGAGGAGGGGTTTGTGGCGCCGGATAAGGAGGGTGTAGCACATTTAGGTATGAGATTTGGCTTTGATGGAGGAGTGGTGAGGAAGGAGAAATTTGCTAATTAGATGTTTTATAGATCACTGTGTGGATTATTTGAGGCAGGTGTTGATGTGTCATGGGGATACTTCAATTGTGTCTTTTAGATGGAATACAGAGATTCAGGTGAGTGTTATAAGATGCTTATTAATATAGAGTCGGACTAACGAGAAGGACCTGAAAGAAAAACCAACCTATTTTCAATGGGGTCCATCGTTGTCGGGTGTTTGATCCTATCTTTGAGTGGACTGAAAATCATCGGGCAGGAGATTTAAGACCATAAGCAGTATTTTATCACGTAACCCATTCATTTAAAAGTACCGAATTGCCACCATTTGGCGTGGCTATATGGTTGATTATAATAGTAAGCCTCTAAGACTTTTTCATGTCCTTTGAGTACCATAAAGAATGACTTTAACATGTAGTAAGGGGCTGGCGATTATTTGGACTGCTCTTTGACCATATTTAGGTAGAATCGGAAAAGAAAAATGATCCCATTTCACCGCAGAAAACTGTACTCCGTCTTAGTAAACTCCGATAGCTTTAAACTACCTAACGCCACGGCCATTGGAACGCAAGTAAATAATCCGGAATGCCGTGCAAGTATAGACATACTTATTGGCGCATGTTCTTTAGAGGACCTAGGTAAGATCGAGGACCTCTTGCCATCTTCAATCAAGACACGCTGCTTCTTATTTGGCCTTGCGCTTATAAAGGTGAGTTCTTCGTCATCAGCCACGGTTGAGCCACACCTCTTTTCAGTGCGTTCTCTCTTGGGTTCTTGTTTGAGATGGTGTATTGCTGAATTACGTTCCTATGATTCGTTAGTACGTATATCAATTATATAAGTCGTGCCGGGTTGGAGCTTACTCGTTGACGCCTGAGAAGTTCTCGCATTTCCTCTGGAGTGAGATCTTCTAGAGGTCTATCTTCGAGAGGAACGGGGCTCGGGCTCCGAGGGATAACGCAGAAAGATTTCAATGAGTCTATAATATATTAGCCACATTTGTGCTCTGGATGCAATCCCACTTGAACTGTGACATGCCTTTTGACCGATATAAAAAGGTGAATGCTGCAAAGGGCACCATCTTTGGATCGAGATACGTCGTGTTTACGAAGTCGACAGGGAGAGTGGGTTCCCTTTCTCCTAGTCTAGACTTATTAGAAGTTCGGAAAGTTGCAAGAATAGGAGATTATGCTGACCTCACTTCATGCGAAAGAGCCTTTCCCTTGATGGCCTTTTCCGAGATTTTACCAAGTTGGGGACTAATTTGTTGACTATAGAGTCTGTTTGCAATAGGCTGGCCCTTTTTGACGAGATGGAACTCGACTGTGATATTTCCGAGCTTGTTAATTCTCTCCTTCAATTTAGTAGTCACTTTGCTAACATCACCATCATCTAGATACGGATTGGTAAATGCAATGCGAGACGAACCTTGTGATATATCTCACAAATGCTCAATTGAGAGAAATGGAACTTCTGGATGAACCATTTCCCTTTCCCTTTATCATATTCCTCTACACCAGTGAATATGGAATTATAAGGCTGCCAAAGATTTCCTAGCTTCTCGCGATCGATGACGTGGCTAAGCATATGGTTGCCATCCATGTAGAGCCTCACAACTAGATCATGCTGCGTATATTTGTATGATCGCGTAACCAAGTAGTTGATGTCGAAAGCGCTGTCTGAGACTGCTTCAATGTACTTCGTTACGGTGTGGGCCGCTGGAGATTCGCCTTCGTCATTGTTGTATTCGATCAGTGGTTGGTTGTTCATACAGACGACGACTTCCAAGCCTGGAACGCCGTCGAGGACCGCCATGGTCGAAGGCGGTTGGCGGTGGTTGGATGTGGTTGGCAGATGATCTAGAGTTGGAGAACGATGAGGTTTAAGAAGCGAGGGTGAAGTGAGAGATGGGAAGTCGCGAAATCAACTACGCGTAAGTGAAGGTGAAGCCGAGTCACGTGCCCAACAACCACGGTTACCTGGTGCGTCTGGACCTGCAGGCCGCCGTGACCACGCTAAAGAAGATAAGCTCCATGAGCCTATGGACGTAAAGCAATGCAAAAAGAAAATATGGATATGAATTAGACCCTTTATGTATCTGGAAAAAAAGGAAAGAAACGCATGAACCCCCCTCTAAATAGATACTCGCGGATGGAATGCCAGATAGAACCTCCCAAGAGAGAGCGAGCGAGTTACATACAAGTGAACTGCTCTCTTCTCTGACCGAAAAAAGTCCATGATGGAAGTAATGTACGGGAAAGCGAACGTCAAAATATCTTAAAGGAGAAAGCCGCAATCACCAAAAGTCCCGCCAACTCCCCCTAGCAAGAAGCTGAATTCCTCGGAAGCGAGTCCCAAACGCGCTATGCATTGAAAAGAAGAGTCATGATCGTAAACAAACTTCTACAAAGGAAAGATATTGTTAGCGAACCACCAGCCTGTGTTGACACGAAGATAAAGCCAGCTATTCTTAAAAAGGCCCCACTTGCACCGGTAAACCCATGCCATATGTTCCAGACAACAGCTGCTGCCGAATGGACATTGGCGCACTAGCACTGGCATTCATGCCGTCTCCTCCCATCCAACCCAAACCTCCACGCAGTTCATTGATAGCTTCTTGCATCCGACCGCCCGAAATTTCGTTATGTTTTGACAGTTTCTGATCCCATCCACCGTATTGTAACTGTATCCCGCCAGCTCTCTTTGCGGCCTCGCGGATGACAGAAGCCCATGCCTTGGCTATTTCTTCGTATGCCTCGTGCTTATGTCGATTGTGTTGGTAAGAGTCCCATTCAGGTAAACGATGGACAATCTCGGTAGCACCATCGAGAAATTCTAAACAGGTTGCTGCTTGTGTTTCGTTGGGAGGTAGAAAGTGTGGAGTGAAATCCTTGAGTGCTTCGAGAAGCTCGACGAGGGCTTGTCGTACCCGGTTGTAGGCATAATCTGAGGATGTCCGACCTCCAAAAGGGAATGAAGCTCGAAGCGCTGATTCATAGTTGCCTAAAACATTCAGGGTTGAGCTGACGCTTGGTTTTGGTGCCGTGGACACAACCTCTGCGCCAATATCGGGGTGGCGATCGCATATGGCCCGGAGGATGTTTCTCATTTCATCTGCACCCAAAGTTTCCAGCAGTCGAGGTAATGCGACTGGTCTTCCGGTGACATTTGTCCTCATACGTTTAGTCGATGGTCGTGATAGGGTTCGTGGAGCGACAGCAGGTGAGCTAGAAGGTGACGCAGACATTCGTTCGTCGTTGTCTCCGCTGCTTCCTTCATCGTCGGCCTTTCGCTTCCGGCTAGACATGGCGGATGAGGATGATAACACTGCAAATAGTCTCTGATTAGTGGTGTGAAGGTTGTGATATTGGAGAGTCGAGGGCATACTGGAGCGGGAAGGCGAGAGACGATTGTTTGGAAGGAGGTGGGGAGCGGCAATGTGTTGAGTAGGTATGACGCTGTTCATGACTGGAAGGGGATCCAGCAAGTCGCCCAGGGAGGCTGTATTTGAGCGATGGACGATGACTGTATCGAGTGAAGAGAAGGGAGCAACAACGACAGTCGGCAGAGGGTGGTTGGAGGATGTTGTTGTTGCTGGGCGGTGATTGCTGTGAAGGAGACGGTAGACGAGGTGCACACTGCACAACGCCAAGCAAGCTAGTTTTGGCCAGGACAAAAATAATCCAGCCAATCATGTCAGCCTCTGCCACCTCACATGAGCTGTTGGGCATTCACAAGGGTCGACACACTTTTTCACGAACACGTTTCTCCATCAACAACACATTAAATTATATAAAAAATGAATGTAATTGCACTGTTTGAACGCCGTTGCAATGCTCCGTTTGCGCCAGCCTGCCCAGCCAGAACGAAAAAAGGCTTACAATGTTCATGAATCATGATTCCAACCTTGGTGCGCATGACATACAAAAACCACCGTGCCCACTACGTTCGCCAGAAGTAATTTGAAATCTATAGATACAGGGATTGTGCTGCTACGAGGTCTCTGCGGACCAGGTCTAGCGAGGTGGTAAACTTCTGCTCCAATTCTTCGCTGCCCATGACCTTGGAAGCCTGGGCCATTTGTCGCAGAAGCTCTTCAAGACGTCGGAACAAGCGGATGAGACTACCTTCATACACGTCGGTCATTTTACTACAAGGGAAAAAGATGTTAGCAAACATGATAAAGCTTAAAACGGTGGCGGTATACATACCAGATCTGAGCAAAGGAGGCTCCTTTTGCCCATGTAAAGACGACATCCATTAGCTGCTCCTTGAACGTCTTAATGTACGTCTCTTCATCAACGGGCAGTTTGCTTTCCTGGGACACTTTGGCGATAACTCGTGCTTGAGCCTGGATGTCGCGGAACGGCTTCGCAAGGTCCTCTTTCAGAGTTGGCGTTTCCTTACTACTCTCTTCAAATATGAAACAACTCAAGCAGGCCGCACATTGCTCAGGACTAAGTTCGTTAAAGAAACGGTTGAATAATAGCTCACTTAGAACCAGTTCGTCGCCCGTGCTAATCTCGCACGCAACTCTCGCTTTCAGCTGGACGACGTCAGATTCGTTTATGAATCCCAAACGTCGCAACACCCGTTTGCGACAGTTAAGCTCATCTAGCTGCATGATAGACAGTGCCTGGCTTATTTCTTTCTTGACATTTTTAGCCTTATCGGCAAGTTCGACCTTCTTCGAGTACTGAGTGTAAAGCTCTGGCAATCGTGGTGAATTGTGGAGCGGGTTAGAGAGTAATCGGGATTCAAGAACCTCGATTTTCCTAAGGAGTCGCTTGAAGGAGTCATCCTTGATGCCCATGTTCTCGATAGGATCAAGGATTGCGATTCCATCCGGGAATCGCTTTTTGACTTCATCCAGAGCTTTTCGGACAGCGTTCTTCTGATCCATAGTTTTAAGCTCATTGGGCAAAAATAACCTGAGGTGACCGATGGATTCAATGCACGACAACAACACCGGGACCACCTCCATCTTTCCTTTTTGTCCCGGTAACGGGGGCCGTACATTTGCAGGTAAGCCATCGGATGCTTGAGGCGCAAAGGAGGTGTCGCTCGCAACCTGGAGGAGCACGTCGACAACGTAGGATTGTTGTGGAGTAAGAATCTCACCCTTGTTAGGCTTCCGAAGTATAAAGCTTACAACAGCTCCCCAGCCAAAATCGTGCTCCTTGTGTTTGATCTTTACTAGTCGCCCAGACTGCATGAACTGTAGGCAGTAGTTGGGATGAGTAATGACGTCTCGCATTTCCTTGGTATGTGTGTCAAGCTGTTGTCGTAAGTTGTAGTAATCCTTTACCGTTGGCTCATCCAGAATATTGATGTTCGCCCTTTCATCTTCAAGATCCTGGAGTTCTATGAGGAGTGGTTAACGAGTGCTCTGAATGTGAATATAGAGGTAATGAGCTTACGCTGCTCCAAGCCAGAAACACTAGCGGTGTTCTGGAACTGGTAGAAACATTTCTCAAGCATGTACTTCGGAGATATACCCTCGACTCGCATGAGATTGAGAATCATATTGTAACCCAGATAAAAGGCTGAGTTGAGCTTGTCCTGCTCTCCACGCACAATGTCCTTGGCAGCCCCAGGCTCCATTTTCTCGTCGATCATCATGATAACGATACCTCGCTCATCAAGACCACGTCTACCTGCTCTACCAGACATCTGGATGAACTCGGACGGCGTGACCCAGCGCGTAGACACGCCATCGAACTTTCGAACGCTGGTGAATACTACAGTCTTTGCTGGCATATTGAGACCTATTGAAAATGTCTCAGTTGCAAAGAGAACTTTGATGAGACCTTCCTGGAAGAGAATCTCAATAGTTTCCTTTAAGATAGGTAAAAGACCGGAATGATGAACGCCAATTCCTCGAACCAAGAGAGGAAGGATGTGTTTTATTTGCGGAAGGTTGCGGTCTTCTTCAGAGAGCATTTCCACAGCGCTTTCAAACACTTTCTTTACCATAGCCTTTTCAGACTCATCGTTGAACGCCAACTGGCTCATTGAGAGCGCATAATTCTCGCATTCCCTCTTGCTGAAACTGAAGACGATGACGGGGTTCAAATTCTTCATCATAATCATTTTGACGATCTTGTACATGTCGGTCTTTTGGTCCGGTTGGTTACCACCCTTATTAGTTTTCTTGTCTTTTCCTTTGCCCTTCCTCTTCGCCAAAGCATCCGCAGGGTCACTGCCTTGTTTTTCGGTAATGGAAACCATGGCTTTCTGAAAGTTTTCCTCGCGGAAGACGCCCTTTTCATCGACGATTAAATGTATGCCATCAGCACCTGCAGGGAAGAAATAGTGTTGAAGAGGGGTAGGTCGGAAATCGGTATAGACAACGTGGCAAGGTTGGTTATGTGTTTTGGTGATCCATTCAGCGAATTGCATGGCGTTAGGAATGGTGGCGGAAAGGAAGACGTAGTGAACCTTGTCTGGCAAAAGGATAATAGTCTCTTCCCACACGACGCCACGGGACTTATCTCGTAGGTAGTGTACTTCATCAAACACTACCCAGGCCACTTCTCGCATGATTTCGGAACCTCTGTACAACATGGAACGGAGAATCTGCGCGCAATGTTAGCATTGTAATAATCTTCATTCTCCTTTTAGTGTACATACCTCTGTGGTCATTACCAAACAAGTGGCGGTAGGATTGATTGTGACGTCTCCAGTCATCAATCCCACATCGCCAAACTCAGCCATGAATTCGCGGTACTTCTGATTGCTCAATGCTTTGATCGGGCTGGTATAGATGACTCGCTGGTTGTTCTTAAGGCATTGCGCGATTGCATATTCGGCAACGACAGTCTTTCCTGCACTGGTATGCGCGGATACAAGGACACTCTCATCCCGTTGGATAGATGCGATTGCAACTTGCTGGAAGGGATCGAGGGTAAACGGCCATGTGCGGGCAGGCTCTTCGGGAGCTTTATGTTGAGCGATGGGGACGTAGTCATAGTCGGGAGGTAGGGCGACCTGATGTCGGACTTGATGGGATAATACAACGGCACCGCCATCTTGCTGGGCTTGAAGTCCTGCGGATGCTGCGACCTCACGCGACTGCTCGGTCTCGAATGCGTCTGTTACTATGGGCTCTGCTTCCTGATCGCGCTTCTGGCGCTTTGCATTCTGTGCGGCATCGTTGGCTTTGGCATGGTCAACAACTTCAGTTGACTCGGGCATTGCACCTTCACCGTCGCCATTCTGAGCGGGCTTCACGTCTCCGTTCGCCTGGCGTTTTTTACTCCTCTTGGAGAGTTTGGAGGTGTTGGAGGTGATGGACTCGGGTTTTTCGGCCTGGGGGGCATCCTCGAAGACGTCGAAAAGCTCGTCCATGGCTGCGCAGCGCAGAGGAGAGTTGGAGTTGAGGACGAGGTGAGGAGAAAGGCGAGCGTCTTTGAGGTTGGTGAGGGTTCCCAAAAAAAGTTGCTGGGCCTATGAGAGGCGAGGCTTCTGAGCAAGGTGCAAACACGGCAAACGCCCGGAAAAACTTGAAAGCCGCTCTGGGCGCTCGCTCTTGGCATGGCCCGCAGCATCCTGGTGGTTCGACAGCGCAATCGAACCTCACTCACCCAAACCAACTCCGCCAAAACCCTCAATTGCTACCCCTCTCCACTCCATCACAGTACGCCGCCCGCCCAATTTCATCCGCCTCAGCTCACTCTCCCAGATGCTTTCCCGTGCTGCCTTCCGTGCGCGTGCTGCGCCCTCCCTCGTCGCCCGCCGCGGCTTCCAGTCCACCCGAGCTCAGCTCTCCAGCCCATACCACTACCCCGAGGGCCCCCGTAGCAACTTGCCCTTCGACCCCTTGAAGAAGGGCTTTGCTATTAAATACTGGAGCTACATGGGTGCGTCCGCACCTGGATAACCTCATGCGTGCTGTCTGCTAATGTATCATAAGGTGTTGGATTCGCCCTGCCCTTCCTCATTGCCGGTGAGCTACGCCATATTAACATGCCACAATCCACCACAGAAGCTAATCAGCATGCGGCGGAACAGTCTGGCAAACCAAGAAGAACCAGTAGAGGATTGATAGACGCTGTAGCATGGCTTGAGAAGCAGGTCTTGGTATGGCGAAGAAGGAAGGGCAGGCAGTGTGTTCGTTGCCTAGGCTGTACCAATTGTAAATATACAGTAGTTCCAAGACCATACCCACAGCTTTCAGCAAGCTGTTTTTGGTTGGGTGCCTCTCTGACTGTTTTCCTCCTGCCCGTGGTGAATGAAGTTCATGATGCAACACCAATCGGCCTTGGCTCGGCAAAAGCAAGCGTTATGTTTCAACCTCCAATAATTTTTTCGGCATTTCAACTACTGCGTGCGCCAACCTATTTGATGCCCAGGCACCCAGGACTTCGCCCCGGCTCGACGCACATGTTAACTCTGTAATCTCTCACGATGCGCAACCTGCAGATAATTGCAAGGTCGCTTCTGCGATTCTCCAACGGTGACCTGCCACTGACGGCCACTGCCTGGGACGCTTCCTCCAATTCGCTAATATGCGCCTTTGGGCCTTCCGAGTCCCAGGCTGTAATCGAATTGAAACGTCTGCAGCAGACCGGAGACACCACTGGCAATGAGCTCGTTAGCATTGCATCGTGGGACGCTCCATGTCCGCTTCCATCGCTTCCATGCGATGCTATCTTAAGTCTGCATCACTTCTCAGATACCTCTTCTTCATGTCTCGTTCTAGCTGGAGGCGATATTGTTATCGTGCGCGAAAACCCTCTGTCTGGAGAAGACCTCATTGAAATCGTAGGCTCCGTGGACGCTGGAATCTCTGCAGCGGCTTGGTCGCCGGACGAGGATCTGCTAGCAATCACCACACAGGCCAATACCCTCCTCTTTATGACCCGAGAGTTCGAGAACATTACAAGCGCTACCTTTACTCCTGACGATGTCAAAGTTTCTAACCACGTTTCGGTCGGCTGGGGAAAGGCCGAGACCCAGTTCAAGGGCAAGAGAGCAAGGGCATTACAAGATCCCACCGTCCCAGAACATGTAGACGAGGGAGTACTCAGTCCCTATGACGATCATTCTGTGAGCATCAGCTGGAGGGGCGACGGCGCGTACTTGGCCGTGAACACTGTCGAGGAGGAAAAGAGGAGAATGATCCGAGTCTATTCAAGAGAAGGACAACTTGATAGTGTCAGTGAGCCAGTGGATGGTTTAGAGGGTGCTCTCAGCTGGAGACCATCAGGAAATCTAATAGCTGGTATTCGAAGGTCTAACGACCGTATCGAAGTCGATTTCTTCGAACGAAATGGCCTTCGCCACGGCCAGTTTGACTTGCGACTCTCTCCAACGGAGCTTGATGATCTTTCTACGTCTTTAAAAGTAGGGTGGAACAGCGACTCCAGTGTTCTTGCTGTCTGTTACCCTAATAAAGTTCAACTTTGGACGATGGGGAACTATCATTATTATTTAAAGCAGGAATTCACGTTCCCAGAGAAAGCTGTTCCCACAGTTGCAAGCAATTGGAATTTAGAGAAGCCGCTGCAACTCGCATTAGCAACACCAGGTAAGACACGGACTTACAATTCTTTCGGGCTACTATTCAACCATCAGGAGCTCATCATTTGAACAGGCGCCCTCCAGATGTTGAACCTCCTCTTCACTACTAATAGCGGTGCAACCTCTCCCCCTAATGATTTCGGGCTTATGGGGGTTATAGATGGATGTAAGTGTTCTAAGCTTGATATGACGAAAGCATGCTGATATTGATAACTTAGTAAACCTGAAACTGACGCCTCTAAGGATTTCCAATGTTCCTCCGCCAATGTCTTTACTGAAGCTCAATGTAGCCAAGAATGTCGTTGACATTGCAATTTCCCCATCCAGCTCTCGACTTGCGGTTGCGTCAGAAGGGAGCATATCACTCTTCGCCATGGACATGAGTAAAAGGCCGGTACCAGCTCCTACTCTCCTTTGGCAGAGTGATGTAACGACTGGTCACCATGCCCGTAATGTTGCCGTCACCGACACTGGTCTCGTTTTCGTTTTAACTGATGAGTGGGACGAGGATGTGAGTACTTTGTGGCAGTACGAACAGGAGCAGGCTACGTTTCTCGGCCAGACTGAAGGGATCAGTCAAGTCTCTAGCTTGTTCGCAAGTATAGATCATCAGACGCTCTTTTTACAGTCGAAAATTGGCTATGTATACAAAGTTACTACTGATCCCATATCATCTGATAATCAGCCCCTCTTTGCTCTTGTTAACAAGTTCCCCTCGTTTGCCCCAGAAGTTAGGGCTATCAACCGAGACGGAGAGGTAAGTACGAGTATAAAAGTAAAGCTATGGAATTATTGCTAACGGGTTGAAGAGTATTTGTTTCGGGTTGACCTCCAGCGG
The DNA here is from genome assembly GCA_000467735.1 of Rhytidhysteron rufulum CBS 306.38. Classification (NCBI taxonomy): domain Eukaryota; kingdom Fungi; phylum Ascomycota; class Dothideomycetes; order Hysteriales; family Hysteriaceae; genus Rhytidhysteron; species Rhytidhysteron rufulum. The sequence continues at coordinate 11,936 of AJFL01000476.1, read as the reverse complement.
CATTCTCTACGCCAACAACCGCACGCTTGTCCGAAACTGCACCTCGTTTTTGGTGACTCCCGCACATCTGATATTCACAACGACCCAACACCTTTTGAAATTCGTCCATTTGACAACAGTGGATGGTAAGGTATAGGCACTATGCTATAAAACTGTGCTAATTCCGTTATCTAGAACTCGAAGTTCCGCTGGATGAACCGCAAAAGGACGAAAGATGTAGAAATATCGAAAGGGGTGCAAAGCTGGTCAGTGTCATGCCTACCACCTACTCTGTGGTCTTGCAGATGTCAAGAGGCAACCTTGAAACGATATACCCCCGTGCCCTTGTATTAGCAAGCATCCGGAGGAGTATCGAAGCAAAGAAATACGCGGATGCGTTCTTTGCCTGCCGAAGCCAACGTGTAGACATGAACATTATACATGATCATGCTCCCGAGCAGTTCATGGATAACATCTTAACTTTCGTCAAACAAGTTAAGAGAGTTGACCATATCGATTTGTTCCTATCGCAACTTCGGTGAGTATACCTGCAATACCTATTGACACCACCAGTGCTAACTATATCAGGGATGAGGATGTATCACAGACAATGTACAGAGAGACCATAAAAGGCAAGCACTTAGAGGACGGACTTCAACCATCTCAGCGAACCATATCTCCTGGCTCTAAAGTAAATCGAATCTGTGATGCCTTCCTGGAAGTTCTCGAGAAACACCGAGAGGAGCATTTACAAAACATCATCACCGCCCACGTATGTAAAGTGCCTCCAGATCTCGAGTCTGGTCTGCAGGTAGTAGGAAAGCTTCAAGAAGCAAAGGACCCTCTCGTCGACCGAGCAGCCGAGCACATCTGTTTCCTTGCAGATGTGAACCAACTCTACGATACTTCTCTAAGCATCTACAACCTCGAACTTGCCTTACTCATAGCGCAGCAATCTCAAAAGGATCCACGCGAATATCTACCTTACCTCCAGTCTCTCCACGAACTCCCTGAAACACGTCGCAAATTCCAGATAGACGACCAACTTGGACGAAGGAAGAAGGCCCTAACCCACCTCCACAACCTCGAAGTGTACGACGAGATGCAAACCTACGTCCAGAAACACGAGCTTTACGCCGAAGCCCTCGAACTTCACCGATACCAACCCACCCAACTCAGCGCCATCATGAAACTCTATGCCGACTTCCTCGTCAGCCGGAACCGCTTCAAAGACGCCGGTCTTGCCTACGAATACCTCGATGACCACACCTCAGCCAGCGCCGCCTACCGCACTGCCAACCTCTGGCGAGAAGCCCTCTCCTCCGCCATCTTAGCCTCAACAAGCGAAAGTGAACTCGCAGAACTCGCAGAAGACCTCGCCACCGGCCTCGAAGAAACAAAAGATTACTTCTCCGCCGCCACCATCCGCCTAGACCACCTTTCCGACATCCCCTCCGCCATCCGCATCTTCTGTAAAGGCTGCTTCTTCTCCGAAGCCATCCGCGTAGTGACACTACACCGAAAACCCGACCTCATAGCTTCAATCATCGACCCCGGCCTCGGCGAAGCATCCGGCTCCATGACCGAATTCCTCGCGGATTGTAAAGGCCAATTAAACGCCCAAATCCCCCGACTCCGCGAACTCCGCGTCAAGAAAGCGCAGGATCCCCTCGCATTCTTCGACGGCATCGGCGCAGGCGGTGATCAAGATATCCCAGATAATATCTCGCTCGCTCCAACTGATACGTCCACCACCGCTAGCACATTCATGACCCGCTACACGAATCGTAGTTCGGGGACTGGAACTATGAATACGGCTACGACGCGGAAAACTAGTAAGAATCGGAGGCGGGAAGAGAGGAAAAGGGCTAGAGGGAAGAAGGGCTCTGTTTATGAAGAAGAATACCTTGTTAATTCTATTGAGAGGTTGATTGAGAGATTGAATGGGACGAATGAGGAGGTGGCTAGGTTGGTTGAGGGGTTGATGAGGAGGGGTATGAGGGAGAGAGCTAGGGCTGTGGAAGCTGCTATGAGGGAGGTACTGGCTATCTGTGAGGAGAACGTTAAGGAAGTGTTTAGACCCGACGGGGATGATAAGGAGACCGAGAAGGAGAAGCCAGCTGAAGGCAACGGCGAGAGAGTTGATTCAGAGCATGTTCTCGGTGGAGATAGAGTGCTGCAGGAGAGTTTGGAGGAGGCGGGTAGGAAGAGGGATATCCCCGTGTTGAAGAAGTTTGAAAAGTTGTCTTTGTTGTGTTAGAAGGCGATGCTTTAGCTAAACTCACATAGACGTTTACTTCCCCAAAAAAGTATACTGTTAACTCTTGATGTTCTGATTTTAAGGTTTTCACAATTTTGATTATCTAATTCTAGCTTCTAACCTTTTATCTGCAAACATTCATTTAGTATGAATGCAATTACCTCGAACGGGCTCCTTCTATATGTTACATGTGAACATAGTTTTTTCGACCCTTTGTGTTAAAAAGTTCCCATAATGTCATTATCGACCCCTGCTTTCCTTTTATATTCCCATAAGAATCAGCCTATGCCGCCTTCTGAACCTCTAGGAGCCCCTCCTTCAATGCCTCAATGGCCTTGTCAATATCACCCCGGCCGGAGTCTGTCACACTGACACCCATGTGGCCAAATCGGATGTACTTGGTTGCAATGTCCTTATGAAGACCACCTGCAAATACGACACCCTTCTTCATCAGGCTTGGGAGGACCTGAGGAGGGGTAATGCCCTCAGGAAGGTACATCGCCGTCATTGTGTTGGCTTGATTCTCTGGCTTAGCTGCCAATTGCTTAAGACCAAGCTCGGCAACGGCTTGCTTGACTTTTTGCGATGCAGCCCTGTGGTCAGCAAAACGCTGCTCGAGTGGCTTGGAGAGAATCTGGTTTAATGAGGTGTGAAGAGCACGGACGAGCTGAGGGGAGGGAGTTGCGAAGTAGCTAGGCTTCTTGGCTTCGTAGTTTTGCATGACTAGAATGGAGTTAGTTTACTAGTTTTCAGAGGAAGTGATGGAGGGGAGATTATCTTACTAGGAAGCCAGTTCTTCCAGGACCCGAAGTATGAGGTTGGGCGAGACTTTCTCGCGTTGAATCTCTCAATGGCGCGGCCTGAAGCCATGAGAATACTCAAACCGGCTGGGACACCAATTGCCTTTTGACTTGCAGTGAGGACGACATCAAGACCCCACTCGTCAAAGCGGATCTCCTCACCTCCAACACTGCAAACACCGTCAACAACCACAAGAGTCTCCGGGCTAACTTTGTGAACTAGTTCAGACAGTGCCTTGAGCTCGCTGAGTACACCAGTAGATGTATCAACATGTGTGACGGTTATGACCTTGTACTGCTTCTCCTTCAATGCCTTCTCAACCTCATCTAACTGCGGCCTGTCACCGATCGGAGCCTTGAGTTGAGTTGCCTTGACACCGTAGGTTTCGAAACAGTCGGAGAATGAATCGCCAAAGTATCCCGTGTGGAGAACGAGGGCTTCATCTCCTGGTTCGACCAAGTTGGAGGCAACCTGGTCCCAACCCAAGGTACCAGAACCGGATATCACGAAAGGTTGCGAGGCAGGGTCGGTGGTTTGGAAGAGTTTCCGGAGAAGAGTGAGGGTCTCGCCGAATACGTTTACAAAGGGCTGGCCAACGTGAGATTCACTAGATTAATGATGTCAGCCCCGATTGCTAGCGGAGTGTGAGGGAAGCTGTAGGGCGTACCTGTAATGGCTCATAGACTGGAGAACCTGATCATCGAACTCAATTGGCCCTGGAATGAGCAGAGTAGCATGTGGAGGTTGGCTGGACATCTTGAGCGGTTGTTTCTGAGGCTCTGCTGGCTTCTGTGGTTTCGGTGGTTCTGGAGGTGGAGCGGGCTTCTTCTTGCGGATGGCGACGCCGTATTCGTCTTCGAGTACAGCAGTCCTTTCGGTGGAAAAGGGAGTGTTGAGTTCAAGAACAGGCCTGTTGCTGTCCAAGTGTCTTGTTATAAGACCGAGACGTGAGGAGGGGCGTGAGGGAGCCAGGGCGGCTGTTGAGGGGTAGCCACGGAGGAGTGTGGGAAGTCGGCGCGGGGCAGCCAGCTTGCCGGTAGCGGAAAGGGCAAATCGTAGATTTAGGAAAAGAAAAGGGACTGCTGAGCACGTGCAGTCCAATTGAGAGAGCTGGGTTTGCCAATGGACAGAGTAATTGGGCGATGGAGGTCGTGAGAGACGCGCTGACTGGGATGCGAGTGTACAATAATAATAATCTCGAGAAGTTGTAAAGTTGCAGTTGGAGGTAGCAGAGGAAAAGGGGAAATTGGAATTTTTTTGCGCAGTTTCGAGATGACTTGATCTAGTTGAATCGAGGCCCGTTCGAGTTATCTAATAGTCGGCACGATGGCTTCAGTATCGGATGAGAACAAGGTCCGTTTGAGGACTTGCTATCCGCAGCGCGAAGACGAGACAGAAATGAGTCCGAGTCACGTGACGATAATCTCGCAGCCGTTCCTGCCAAGCCATCCAAAGCACCCGCACAAGCTCGGACCCTGTTTTGCCCGCCAGCGAGAAGACCAGGCCAGGATTGATTATGTGACGACGCTTCTCTCCGCGCTGATAGCCCACGACCGAATTCTACCCTCGCCCTAAACTCTGTCCACGACCCTCAATCCTCCTACAATCGCCGGACTTCGTCGGATACTGAAGGCAACGCGCTGCCTGGACCTTGGGAAGCGGAGGAGCAGGCATCATGACCTCGAGACTGGTGCTCTGCCTGGGGGATCTCTTCATACCTGACCGAGCTGCAGTAGGTTCTGTCGCCTTGCCTTCTGTCCCACACGGTCAATACTAACCCAATTAATAGGACATACCCACAAAGGTACGCTTCCCACCGCAAAGCGCTGCGCCGCGCGAAAGGACACCTTCAGTGGTTGATTCCAAAACTCATCTAGACCCATAGTTCAAGAAGCTGCTCGCGCCAGGAAAGATAGGCCAGATCCTATGTTTGGGAAACCTCACCGATAAAGACACCTTCGAGTTCCTACGAGGGATAGCGCCCGACCTCCAGATCGTCAAGGGCGACTTCGACGTCGATGCGCCCAACCTTGCCCTATCCAAAGTGGTAACACATGGATCATTGAGAATAGGATTCACTCATGGCCATACCATTGTGCCCCCAGGAGATGGCGATAGTCTGTTAATTGCGGCGCGGCAGATGGACGTCGATATTCTGTTATGGGGTGGTACGCACAAATTTGAGGCATATGAGATGGAGGGCAAGTTCTTTGTAAACCCAGGTAGTGCTACCGGAGCTATGACTACCGGATGGTGGCCTGAGGCGGAGGACCCGACACCCAGCTTTGTGTTAATGGATGTAAGTTCTCTTTGGCAAGATTGTCAAGGTGAATAGCTACTAAGCTCTAGCAGGTACAAGGGGACGTGCTAGTTCTCTACGTCTATCAGCTCCGGAAAGACGCCAATGGCGTAGAGAATGTCTCTGTGGAAAAAGTATCATATCGGAAGAATGGCGGTAGCGTATCATAGTGGGTCATACTAATTCAACCGCTTTGCATAAACAAGCAAAGCTCTCTCACAGAAGCATAATACCAACAAGAGTTTCCCACTTCTTAGTGTCATACTAAAGACTCAACCTACCTCCAATCGCTGAAAACGAACAAGCTTACATACAGTCTCCCAAACATACTTTACGTAGTTGTGCAGCGTCGTGCGGCATGTCTAACGCCAGCTACAACACCCCCTCACATCGAGATCCAGGAAACGAGAATTGCCACGCGACGGAACGGCCCAGAACCAAGTCCACCTTTCTCAGTCACAGATTTACCAAATTAATGAAGTCATACATGATGCCGCAGAAAGCACTTCGCGTCATGTCCCGGTCGCCTTGTGTTCCGTCAATCTACTCGTGTTCATCGGAGATTTTCGGCGAGCCAATCACGGTTCGTCAATCCAGCCGTCGGACGCTTCTACCGCTTCCAATAGTATGTGGAAACACAAACGGCATCGAGGGAGAACAATCTCTTCAAGATCTGTGGGATGGGTGCAACGGCTTTGGGTGCTCACGATCGAGTGAAACGGGTACGTTGTTGGTGAATGTAGCTAGTTCCAGGCGTGCCGCTATAATGGCTGAGGTCTCCCGAGGTCGGTCTTGCGTACTAACTATATGACGGGAATCTCTCCGAGGCGTCATTAGCTCTCATATTTTGCCTCCACGGAATAGAAGGTGGTGGACAATAAGCATCAAGTTAGGGAATTGGTCGACATTGTTTGCTTAACCTTGACGGATGACGAAAGCCGCCGGGTCCACGTGCCTTGGTTGTTTGAGGAGTACCTGGGTAGCGTGTATCTTTTGGTCATCTGGACGACACCACCGTCTCCAAGTGTAGTACATGGCCATGATGATGACGATGGGCGATCATATTGGAAGAAAGGGTTCTTAGGATTAGGAATTGGTAATACGTGGTGAAATTAAGAATTTGTCAGAGTTTTAGTCAAAGGAGGAAGGGTAACTGACGTTCCTTTGGGAACTACATTGAGATGTCTGAAAAGAGCGGAGTCCAATTTCAATTTCATCGACTCTTGGCTACGATTCTTTGGAACCGAAGGAACGCTTTCATTAATCATCATGAACACAATCTCTTGAATCCATCAAATTAAGACTGGAAGGTGGTATAACGACCTAGTCCTATAACGAATACATACTATAACCTAGACCTAGACATCAATAATCACACGTAACCAGGATTCCGGTAGGGATACAAAACCGTTATCACGATCAAACGCATCCCGAATCCTACGGATCGAAAACCCGCTCCCGCTCCGTTTAGTAGCCCATGACGCATGCAACGGATTTCAATGGAAATAGAAAGGATCACACATACCTCATTCCCGAAACGTGATATTCCGAATCCCCCCTCCCATCAATCTCCCAAGGATGTTCTTGCATGCGCGACTCCTGCGTTATGACAGGATAACCCAGGGAAATTGGATGAGTCTGTAGAAATCTAGACGCTGTTCGAGGGTTGTGGTGGTGGTGTTGTTGTTGTTGTCCTCTTCAACTCACCGCCACAGTTGGCGCTCAGGAGACCTCCTACTACTGTATTCAAAGAGCGGAGAATACCACCACCCCCTTCCCTCCTCCCTTCTCTCCTCCCCACATACACAAGACCCTCGTGCCATGTTTAGATGTAGTAGCTTGATTAAACTATTATTAATTGTATCCGGAGGTTAGTTGTTCATGACACCACATATCGGTCCTTTTCCCTACATACATACCGCGAGCGAAGCGATGAGACGGTATGTACGAAGACCATGTAAAGAGACGAAGTTGGAAATGGGAATTGTGAAATGCTAGCGCCACGTACTTGACACACGTGCATTGTACCATGATTGTATGCATTACTCGTGCATCCAAGACATGTATATGTTGTTTCGCTGCAGAGTGACGGAAAACCTTGAAAACGAAAAGGAAAGCAAGAGAAAGCTTGGAGCACCTGATGGATGGGTTGGATCGATAGGTAAACTGGGGCGACGGAACGGAGCGGAGCGGGAAGGTGAGACAGAATTGGTCCTTGCTGCGATCTACAATACCTACTTTTACTATCATTTGTGTTGTGTGTATCGGAGGCCCCGGACGAGAACGACCTGGGTTTGTTTTGGAAGAGTGGAGTCCTCTGGGAATAAGGGAAATCCCTCAGGATTCATCGTCCGGAGACACGAGGTTGCTTACTTAGATGGGGGGTTTGTATTGAGTTTAGTTGGTTGGGCTATTGATGAACTGGGTGTGGTAGGTATCAGATGAACAACACCTTTACGGAACAGAGGTAGTAGTTAGAGGATGATGACAATAATTGATGAATGACATCTTAAAATTTTCCTTTCTACCTACCTACGCTCTAGATTCCCTCGGTCGGAATCAGTAATCACAACTGTAGGTACGTGCAAAAGCCAAAAATCAGGGACCAGAGACCAGAGACGCCCATCGCAGTAACGACTCGAGATCCCATGGATCGGACTGGAGGGCATGGCTGGGTCCGCTTGGTCCGCTTGGTCCGCATGGAACGGGCATAAAGTTTTCCGAAATCTGCATTCGATACCAGCAAGGTACCACCACGTACGTACGCAGCTTCGTCCTAATGAGCAGTAGTCGCTAGGTACATTACATGTACCTACATACGAATCCCCTGCCGAGGTTCCTGTCCTGCATGGAGAAACGAAAGCGAGGTCGAAGAAGCTACTCGCCCAAAGCTACGGAGTGAGTTGGTGGGTGTTAGCGTGCAGAGGAGGCTGACAGCTAGAGCAAGGAGGCAGTCAGGCAGTCAGTTAGTGAGCAGTTGCGGTGCAAAGGCGAAAAAAAAATAGACGAAAAGGCGAGCTCCGAGAGGTTGTGCTAGAAGGTGAACGGTTTGGTGATGATTGATGTCCAAGTAGTAGGGAAGAAAGCCGCCGCCGTTCTCGCTGCGACGAGAATCCGGAGAAGAAGCCCACAATTAATGGCGACAGTGTCTCACAAACAGCCCGTGATCATCATGCCACAGCCCACCACCCGTCGTCTCCGAAGGGCCCTCTTCTCCACGCTGATCACCAACCACCCTGCCGATGGCGCTGCTATCCGAAGTGTGAAGTGTGGAGTAGAGAGGACGCAGAGGTCGTTCGAGGACGGGCATTGGTGGAGAGTCACACACGCCCATGAGGCATGAGGCACTTTCCCCAGGATACGCATCCTCAAACCTTGGAATCTTCTGATTCCCATCATCGTCATCTGGCTTTTGCCAATGCGGAAAAGCAATGCTGGCTGCGCGAAAGACTCCCCTTCTCCGTTTACCTTCTCCCTCCCTCGCGCCAAACCCCTCCAGGCTTCACCCCGATAGACCCTGTAAACTCTATCCCAGAGGACGGACGCGTGCGATTGCGGTGCGTTACGGAGCGCTAAGTGACGGTTGCCAGAGTGAAGGAGAGTGGCAGACAGATATGCAGTTGCTGCAGCAGAGAGATGCACGAAAACCCGGCATTAAGCACGCGGACCAAACAGCGTTCACCCACGCTGTCCGAAGGCCGAAGCGAAGTAGAAAGACGACGGCAGCAATTCTTGCCGACCATCTCTCCTCGCCTCGGTGGCCTCCTCGCCTCTTCATTCTCTCCCTTATCGCTTGCCAGCCAAGTGCCAGCCCGTTCACCCGTTCTCACTGCAAGGTTGGCCCTTGACCGATGACGACGGGAATTTAGAGTTTTTTGACGCCTGCCAGCCTGCTCTCCCCATCCACTGAGAACCGACCACCATCGCTGACCACCGCGGGCCGCTCCAATGTGCGGGGAAGCAAGTGCAACAAGCCCAGTGCAAAGCCCCAGTGCCAGTACCAAGTATCCTCTACGTACCGAGCCTTTTCCGCGCCCATCTGCCATCTTGGTAGGCTTGTGGTAGACGGTCCGAGAGACTAAGGGAGCAAGACGTTGGCCTTGTGAAGCAGAATGATGGAGGTGGATGCTTCTAATTTTCTTAGTTTTCCCTCTATCTTTTTCTTTCTCGTCCTATCTTTCTCGCTTTTCGTGACTCTCTCGCTCTTTTTCGCTGCTCTCTGCCCCGAGGGCGTCCAGTTCTTTCTCCGAAGGCGGCGTTCCAGACAACGGGTGCAACCCACTTGCCTACCAGTGGTACGCCTCCTCAACCGCCTTGGGAAGTGGGAGTGGGGAGAGGGGAGAGGGGAGAGGGGAGAGGGAGGGTGCACCGGCAACCGCCCTGAATCCAGACTCCGGTACGGTACGAGAGAGACATTGAGCGTAATATCTGTACCGTAGTGAGGGGAGACCACCAAGAAAAAGGGCGTTCCTAGACCCTTTCCCAATCATCAACGCTCACGGCCATGCAGGTTCGCAGTAATTACTTTTTAATCAAATCCTTCCACCAGGCACCAGGTCTGGGCTCGATGGAACAGGGCCAACCACTTGATAACCATTCCACTATTGCAGCAAGCAAAAAAGTAAAAAAGATTGAATGGCGTGCATGAGAGATGGGAAAAAACAAAAACCTTACCTACATGATTGCTTGATTGATCGATGATGAAGAATAAGCCAGGAATGCAATAGGAACCCCTGTCAGCGTTGTCTCAACAACACTCTAAATCTTCCAAGAAAATTTCTTGCATGAGGATTTTCCCCATGTCTCACTTCATCAGCTCCTCCTCTTCCCATCACATAACGAAGAAGAAGCAAAGAATAAAACGGCCCCAGAATTCTGCCTAGATGCAAATCAAATCGTCGTGTGGCTGGCTGCCTTGCTTGCACGTACATACATGCTGCACGCAATACAGGTTTCATACAGCGCCCCCATCCCCTTTCCCCTCTCTCAGCATCCACATACCCAGAGAACAAGCAAAAAGCAAAAAAGCCTACAACGCAGAGACGAAGAAGAAAAAACGCCAAAATCATCAAAAGAAGCAAACGGGAATGTAAATCGGTAGGAAACTCGGTTGTCCCCCTCTCCTCTTCCGCGGCGGCGTCCTCGGATTACCCGTTGCCTAGTTCGACGGCTGGCTGGACTGGACTGGACTGGTATGGTACCATGCGGAACGCCCCAGTGGGGGAGGTGAGGTGATATGACGGGACAAGAGAGAGATACCAACAAGAACTAGATTGCGGAAGATACTGCCGTTCTTTCTCTATAGCCATAGAGCCACTCAACTGTAATTGTGCATAAACTACCCTCCTATCAACCACTAGGTTAGCCTTCAAGGCTCAACCTTACTACCTACTTTAATCACACAACTAGCTGGATATGTGGCTAGCTAGGTACCGAGGATAACAATCATTTAACCCACCTACAACAATAACGGTAGCTGTGCCACAAAGGAGGATATACACCAATAAGCAAGTGAGAAGCTACCCACGCACACCATCCAGTACGCACGCTTGCGTGAGACGTGCAGAGGCGATGATGGCTTGGGGCGAGAACGTAGTCTATTGGGGGTTATGTACGTTACATACGCAAGTGATTGCCAGAGGTGGAGGTGGAGGTGGTGAGGGCGAGGGCGGGCAGCACGGCAGGTCCAGGATAAGGTAGGATAGGTAGGGTACGTTAGGTTAGGATACCTAGTGCTGTATGTAAGTATGTATCTAGGTAACGTTATCGGACTCCAAGACCAAAAGGCAAGAGTGGAGTGGGTGGGTGACAAAAACCTCGTCATAGACATCATAGTTTGTAGAACCACCAACAAACGGGCAGAAGAAGAAAAAAAGAAGAAAATAGTGAAGCCCAACACAAACCCAAAATGCAGCAGCATACATGCTTACTTACAACACGACATAGCACAGCACAGTACAACACACACACGCACACAAGCCAGCTAAGTTGCCAGCAGCCTTACTTGCATCATCGTCATCATTACCCTTCTCTTCACCCTTAAACTCATCAACCCCCTATTCCTATTATAAACTCATAACTTCCTTATTCATACTTGTCCACTGTATTTTGATCGTATGTATGTCTTGCACGTTGCCTTGCGTTGCTTGACTTTATGGACTAAACCTAATAAAGAGGGGAATCCACAACTGTTGGTAACTAGGTAGCTAACTAACTAACTTCCAGGTAGGTAGGGCTTCTCGTATGTATGTAGTACCAAATCAACTGAACCGAAGCAAAGTAAGGCAAAGTAAAGCAAACCATGAATATCACTTCCTCTTATTCTCGCAATTTACCTAGACATTGTATGTATGTACATCTAGGTACTCCAAGACTGATGATAACTTAAGTTAGGTTGGGTTGGGTTCCAAGAGAGAGCCAGATAGATAGACGGTTAGGTAGGTACGTAGGTTAGTTAGGTAGCTAGACATCGCAAACCCCGGTATCCATTTCCCCTCTCCACTCCTCTCTACCCACCTGGGCATACCATACCATACCTACCTAGTCACCCTACCCTACCCTACCTACCTATCCACCCACCCACCCACCCACCCATTA
>AJFL01000475.1:0-25223 GCA_000467735.1 Rhytidhysteron rufulum CBS 306.38 | reverse complement strand
GCGGACGCCGCCAGCCGCGACGGGACCGCGACGGGCACGAGCGGGATGAGCGTTGAATCGCCTGCAACGGCGAGGGCGAGCATTGACGGCGGGGGGACCGGCGTACTTGAGGCCCTGGATAGCGTGGAATGCGAGCATATGATAGGATGAACCAGGCTGGGTCGCCGTATATACTGCAATTGTATGTATAGACATATTATACACGTCTGTACATATATTACCTAGGTACTGATGGAAATCCCACCTAGATAGACATATGCAGAGGGCATGTAGTGTATGGTTGCGTAGGTGATAGCCGTGGATCAATGGAAATTCTACCCGAAGACAAGCTTTCCAAGGAACATTTACCACCCACTAACACCCCTAGTTGCAACGCTCCAGGGCAAGACGAGCGGCAGCTGGGGCCGCCCGGTGAATGGGCGCACTAGTCGCTGCACCACAAGCCTTGGAAGGAGGTCGTATTTTTGTGGGATGCAAGTATCGTAAAAGGACTGGAAGGTGGTTTGATAAATAGAACGGATCATATCCCTGACAAGACTTGAAGGGGTGTGTTCTTACTAATACCTTACAGAACAGGACTGACGGCTGTCAATTCCTACCCTCCACCTGGGCACGCTGAGCATGCTTTTTGGGCGTGTCACGCAGTAACAACGACCAAGTCGTGCCTCCATGCGCTGCCGGGTTGGAACAGACTCGTGTTGTAGGAAGCACGCTGCCTCTTCGTTCCCCTCCTCCCTGCCCTGCCCGCGTGGGAGTGATCCCTCGTGGAGCGGATCCTACATTCCTGCTATATCCACCTGCACAGTAGGCTCTGTCCTGTCTTCTTCGGTCTGATGCAATCCTCGTCCCTCTCCCTCCCGTACTACGTAGTCCAGGCTCCCCATTGTTGCGGGCCGACAATTTTAGCATCGATTAGGTTGCCTATGTGCCTGTACAACCATGGCGGCTGAACCCTCTCATCCTTCCCTCCCCCCAATCCACGTGGTAAGTGGTGCTTGTCGCCCCAGGTCCTGAGGTCCTGGCCCGTACCTAGGTACCGACAGCACGCTGAAGTGACGACGACACAGGACGAAAATGATGAGAATGATTCGGCATACGGCGACGACGACATTCTCAGCGATACCACGTCTATTCCTTCAACCATCTACCGGCATAGATACGTCAACGGACGTCGCTATCACAAGTTTAGGGAAGGCGAGTACTGGTACTTCTCCTGCCTGCTCCCTTGTGTTGTGCATCCTCTGACCCTGGCATTGACAAAAGGGGCCCTAATGACGAGCAGCAAAATGATCAACTAGACATTGCGTGAGTTTGGTATCGCAAGCCTGCAAAGCCAGCAGACTCAACCGCATACAGGCACCATATGTATCAAATTCTCCTGGACAACAAACTGTTCCTCGCCCCAATTGAGAACCCCAAGGTAGGCACTATATTGACTACATCCACAGCCCCCTCTTCGCTCATCTCCGTGGCAGAAAGTACTGGATTTAGGTTGCGGCACGGGTATTTGGGCAATGTAGGTCACTAGTCTCGCTGCTATCACGGTACACGATTGCACATTGGCTCACACAGAGGACTGTCAGAGACTTCGCTGATGAGTACCCCGACTCCGAGGTGATCGGTGTAGATCTCTCTCCTATCCAACCCCAATTCGCCCCTCCAAACTGTAAGTTTGAGGTTGACGACGTCACCTCGCCATGGACGTACGCCAAGGACAGCTTTGATTTCATCCACATCCGGACTTTGTACGGCAGTATACGCGATTGGCCTGCCTTGTACAAGCAAGTTTATGAGTACGGCTCTTGTACCCGTCCAGTGCCGTTCTTTAAGGCTGACTGTGATGAAGTCATTTAGCACCAGGTGCTTGGCTGGACCAACTTGAGCTCACGATCCAGTTTAAATCCGACGACGGTTCTCTAAAACCGGACCACGTGTTCTCCCAATGGTCTGCTATCTTCACTGAAGCCGGTGCTAGATGGGGCAAATCCTTTGAAGAAACATTTCATTTGAAGTCTCATGTCGTCAACGCGGGCTTTGAGGACGTGCACGAGGTCTGGTATAAGTTGCCAATTGGCACGTGGCCAAGTGATCCAAAGATGAAAGAGGTCGGTAAATGGAACTTGTTACATTGTAATCAGGGTGCTGAAGGTTGGGGACTCTACCTCCTAACGCGCGTGATGGGTGTAAGTACGGGGGCCCCAGATTATCCTAACATCGTATTAAGACTACACATTAGTGGACTGCGGATGAAGCAAGAGTGTTTATTGCCAAATTCAGGGCAGCTTTACGAGACAAGTCAGTACACGCGTACCTCGAAATGTGCGTTCTTTGTTACCCTTCGTCATCCTATTGACGCGAAGTTAACGAACAAAGTGTGGTTATATATGCTCGAAAGCCCGGAAGGCCCGCATAGGCATATCGATCATCCTCACCTGCACATAGAACTTTCGGAGTTCTGGGATGTTGGGAAGAAGATACCCAGCTTTATTAACCTTCATGCGCATACCATGTTTCGGCGTTGAATTTACACTACTAGTTACACTTTTGATCTCGAAGAATGTTATACTCATTTAAGCTAGGATGCGTCGGGCTCTATTCTACACTTGAAAGTGAGTACGCCCTTTTAAGGCAAGGAGTATCCATCTCCATTCTGCGTCTTAAAGGGAATGTGCCTCCTTGAGCTATGATGGAACACAGGACCTTTTTTGTAGCCTAGAAGTGTAGAGAGACTACCTGCCCAACTGCCTAGATAATGACCAGTTATTGTACTTACTGCGAAGGGCTTCCCGAGGTTTTCCTAGTTGCTGCCAAAATCGGAGCAAAGTCACTCGCTTTTAATAAGTAGGGTTTCACATTATCCTACTGTGACGGCTGCATGTTGAAAACGGAAATAAAGAAAACAGGATAGGAGTGTATTTGAGAATAAAGGCAATGCGCTTTAGCTTTATTAATCCTTCTTGCAACATTTTTGCGAACTATTATGACAATTGAGTGTTGGGTAATTTTAAGAGATGGATGTTCTCTATAGTGTCGATCTATATCGAGCCCTCAACGGATTAGAAAGGGGCTATATATGCCCAATCCCCTCGAGGATCCGATGTAATTGGTATATGTTGCATTGCGGAACAGTTTTCCGAATCATCATTATGGCCGTTGTCCGCGTCTCTCACCAACTACCTGTTTGTATCCTTGACTCTATGACGACCATCCCTCCGTAGCCTCGTCTACCTCATTGCGGTATCTTTGTTGGCTCTCGCACTGCTCCAAAAACACCTTATACTTCGCAGCCAGCAATTGCTTCAACTTCTTATCCGTCGAAGGCTTCACAGCCTTACCTGGCTTGCTATACCGGTCCATAATATCCCAAAGTGGCTCACTGCGACCATCCTTATCAGTGCTCGCAGCTTTTGCACCAAGCATGGCTGCTCCATGAACCACTGCTGCGTGAACGTATCGAGGGATAAGCACAGGCTTGTCACAGGCAGCCGCGATGAGTTCCATCAAGATATTATTCTGGCACTGGGAGCCCGACATGAAGATGGAGGAGATGACGTGCCCGGAATTGTTCATCGCCTCAACAATTTGATGGGTTTGTAGCGCGATGAACTCCATTGTAGCATAGTAATACAATGCCAACCCATCAAGACTCTTATCAGAACTCAAGCCGATGATGGACCCTTTCATGTTGGGGTCTGCAATCGGGGACCTGTTACCGAACAGATCACCATAGAAGAAGAAGTGGCGCCCTAGCCAGCCAACATGGGGTGCATTCTCTTTCTCGGCCATCTCTCGGAGATGCTCATTGAGATAGTCGTAGATGTTCGCGTTAAATGTTTCGGCCACAGAGATAGCTTCGTGGAAAGCGGGATGGGTTTCAATAACATGCTTGAGAAGTTCACCGGTGGCACTTTGTCCACCCTCGGCCATCCAATAGTCCGGTATGAGGACGTCCCGATATGGTCCCCAAACACCCTTGACGAAGACAGGCTCTCTGGACATGGCGAGATGACACGTCGATGTACCCGCAACGGCTGCCAATCGAGTGAACGCTTGAGACACGTCATTCTTGGGGGCGTCGGTGTTCAGAGCATCCTCAGTCAACCTGACTTTTGCGCCGACAGTACCGATCCAACCAGCATATGCATCGATTACACCGCTTCCGATGGCAATACCCGGGGGAAGGCCCATGTCAGCGGCCGCCCTTTCGCTGAGGGTACCGACGAGTTCTCCGGCTGTTAGGTAGCGACCATTCTACATTATTGCGTTAGCAAAACAGTATGGAGATTAGCTACAGAGGTTATTACCACGTTGTCTACGCCACCCATACGTTTGAAGTTATCTTCACACAAATCCTCCAGGCCAATTTCCTTAAGGAAATCTTCCTGCCAGCCTTTGACACTACCATCTACACCCACAGGTACAAAGCCCTGCTTGCAGACCACGCTACAGAAGCTTCTCGTTTCACTTCCCGTGGCCATGTGAGTAAGAGCATCGGTCAAGTCATAGAACTTGCAGCGATCGAAGAGTTCCTTGGGCATGTTGTTTTTCAGCCACAGAACCTTTGGAATTTCCATCTCGATGGACATCTTGCCTCCGACATAGCGAAGGAGATTGTGATTGGTGGCATTGATCTTATTTGTCTCATCGACAGGGCGATGGTCCAGCCACAATATGACGTTGCGGTCGTTGGCATCCTTATTGTCGAAACTGGGCCCAGTAACACAGACTGGCTCATCGGTGTCCTGGGAAAAGACAGCCAGAGAACAAGTGGCATCGAAACCAATGCCCTTGATGCTAGTGCCCTCGATATTGTGCTGGGCCATGGCCCGCCTAATGGACGAGCAGATGCAACGCCAGATGTCAGTCGTGGATTGCTCCTTTTCATAATGGATCAGTAGCGCTCGAGTACAAAAGGTACGGCAAACATACATAATACCCAGTTTGGGGCTGCCATAATCCGATGTTCTCGGACGCAAGACCAACGATGTCTCCTTGGTCGTTCATGATACAAGCTCTGGCACTGCCTGTGCCGACATCGATCCCGATGTAGTGGTCTACGTGGGGATGGAGCTCATTTCGGGGATCGGTCGAGAGCTGACGCGAGGGCTGCCGGTAAGGCTGCCTGAACGGTACCTGAGCCATATCGTAACGCTGGAGGGGATCCAGGTGAAAGGCGAGCAAGTGAGTTGTGAGGGGTAGCTACTGCTGCAGGTCCCAAGAGCCACACAGGAGTCAATTGGTATCAGATGGGCAGGAGGATGTGAGATGAAGAGGAGCAGAGGAGGTAGACGAAGGCGGCATGCAATTGCACGAGGACGACGATGGACGGCGAGAAGAAGTAGGCGGTTGGAAATTTCAGAGCAGAGCTTGGGGACGTGAGACGAAGGCACCGCTGCGGGATGAGCTCATAACCCCGACTAATGGGATGGGCGGGGGTGGGGCGCGGTGGCCTTGTGGCAGCGACGGTGCATATTGTTGAGCGTCGGAGAGTCAGGGCGTCTGCTGCTGTCTGATATCAATTGGCTGACGGCAGTATCATCGTGAAAATTCCTGAGCGTGGCCCGGTTGGCCTGCATTGGGGAATCCAACTGGGGCAAGTGATAGCTGCAGGGTGGGGGATGGAGCCACAAAAGGCTGCAAATGCATATACACCGTACGCAGGGTGGCAGGGTAAGCAGGGTGTGTCCCATCATCATCGCCCGTGATCGTCCATTATTATTATCATCGGCTAGATGCCCCGAACCTTTCGAGGGTCCACCACGGCCTTGGACAATGACGCACAAAGTGGACGGACGTGTCCAGCAGCTCTGGGGCAGCGAAGAGCGGTGGCGCGGCCGTCTTCGAAGTGCCTAAGAGCCTGTGCCTAGGTGTGTGTGCCTGTGTGCCCGTCACCTCTCCGGCGCCACGGCAAAACCATGACTCCGTGAGATGGTGATGGACAGGGCCCGCGGAGAGGCAGCCAGACCATCAAACCACCCCCCCACGACTTACTTACACACTTGCCCATCTGCTCACGTGTCTCGAGATGCGCCTGTCCGCTTTCCTCTTCGCACCTCTGGCCCTGGCCTCTACCATTACTCTCTACGTCCAGCACATTGCATCCGCCGATCCATCCCCCTCTGCAGCCCTTCCCTCAGCTTCACCGCTTGCACAGATCGAATATGATGAAAGCTCAGCTACGGCTTCATTGACCTCCTTCCACCCTCCCACCGGCGCCATCGCCCCCGATCATCTCCTCAGAATCGGCCTTTACGACCCTTCGACCAAGGAATGGAAAGGCGTAGTAGCCTCCGCCGCAAGCTTTGCCGCCGAATATAAAAAGAAATTCATCTTACATGTTGACGAGAGGGGTATCGTGTACCATGTCGGTTTCGGGGCAAGCGGAAGAGGCCGAGCCGAGAATAGGGAAGATGATGCCGATGTAGAAGTTGTTCAGAGGTCCAAAGGCCCCCAGCCAGCATTAAACAAGCCGATCGTGTTAAATGCAGACGGACGTGTAGAAAGCAAGGAGCCAGAAAAGACATTTTTACAAAAGTAAGTTCGTCTCTTACTGTTCGTGAACCGGCTTGCTTTGGTGTTTTGCATCTGGGGATAATTGCTAACATGTTATTAGGTATTGGTGGGCCTTGCTCTTATTCCTCGCCTTCCAGGTGCTCGCTGGTGGGAAGGAGTGAGGGTTGTCGACTTTCTATCAACATGGCCACACCCCTAGACAGACGAAATCGATGTTCAAAAAAGCATTGCATTCGAGCGAAACGATCGCGCGGCAGATCCGGTGAGCTACTCGAAGGTGCGACTATGCTTGAACTGTGCCCCGCCGATGCAGTTACGTTCTATCAATGCCGCAAACTCCAGGCGGTCTCGCCGTTTCGAACTTCTCTGTATAGTAGGTTTGTACGTGTAAAAGATATACCCAATTTCATTTCCAGACAAATTCACTGCTTCCAGTGAGATACTAGCGGACATATTGGCGCCATTCACAAGGGGTATAATGCTTTATTTACACCACACGTATAGATTCCTCCATCTTTGCCACTCTGTGAACTTGTGCAAATCGCCAAAAATACACGACCATGCATCCCACCCATTCCCAAGGATTTTGCCTCAAGAGGATCCTCGATCACATTCAGAACCCCTGCCCAACAAACAGACTAGGACGACCACAATGTTTTACATTAGGTTTGAGTGCGTTCGCCGGCTTTCTACAGCTTTGTGTTCCAAACCGGGTGGAACGCGGAAGGTTGGCAGAGATAATTCTTATTGCATGGTATGCTCCTTTCTGTTCTCTTCGTGGGTAAAGACTAGCCGTCCTCCGCGCCTTCTGGTGATTCAAAAATCTCATCCAGAGAAACGTCTTAGTTATTTCGTGTTTCCATGTTCTAGCTATCGTCGAATTCCTGTCACTCGACCCGCCATTTATGACACACGAACCCCACATCTACTAAATCATGGGCGGTACCGATTTCCACGCCCCGAATACAGGCCTCGACCACCTCTATTCCTTCGGTTGTCTTTTCTTGGCTCATTATTGGGATCGCTATACCCGTAGCTTCTGTCTTGAATGGAAGGCTCTGCAACTCGAGGATTTGCGCTGTCAACATTCATGTCCGTGTCACGATTCTGTGGTAGGCTGTTCGCTGTCCCATTCGGTCGGTGGTGAGCATTCGGAAAGCGAGGTCCGGTTGGGGGGTTAATGGGGTTCTTTAGATAAACATATAGCAGACGACCATCGGCCTAACAATTTATAAGAAGCAAGGATTAGTTATGAACGGTGGAGCGGAACACGCTGCAGAGCTGGGTTACCTTCTTGTTGTTGAACATAGCAATGACATTGTCTGCGCCCTCCTTCTCCGCAAACTGCATCTCCGCTATGACAGTAGGGTGAGAACTTGCAAGTTTACAGCCTAGCAGATTCCCTCCAATTGGGGCCATTACGGCTTCGATATCCGCAGCCGTCGTACCAGGCGCAAAGTTACTCGCAACGACAGTGAAAGGTCCCGCTTGGCCCATACCCCGGATATGGATGCCACTCGAGGTGCTGTTTCTGTCATTGCCTCGAACAGTGGATCGCGTAGCAGCCATTGGAGATCCCGATTGTAACTCGGAGAAGAGGCGGTTGCCGAGCTCGAGACGTGGCGCCGAAGCAGTCCGCTGAATGGGAGTGGCGCGGGCCGCGCGAGGGTTGATTGGGGGTTGAGGATCGTGACCCCATCTGCCGTTGATACTCGGTTTCGCAGACGATGATCTTTTTGTTATGCCCATTCTGCTTGCAAGAGAAGGTGTTGACGGCTGGCTCTTGCGGCTGACCAGACCAGCTCCGGGTGCATTGTTCTTCCGTCCTCTGATTTCGCTCCACAGATCCTCATGTTTCTTCTTCTGGCGTTCCGCCTGGATGAAATCGTTGAAGGATAGGTTCGCATCGGCCATGGTGAGACGGGGTGGGTCGGGAGCAATGGATGGAAGAATGTTTACTTGTTCAAGCTATGTATGAAGTTGCCGCGCGATGCGAGCACGGACCGCGATGCGACCATGTACTCTCACGTGACTAACCTCGCAAATAAAAAAAAATCCCGGTCGTGATTCTAAACCTTCCTTCCACTCCATCCTCCTCTAAGAACAACATGCATCTGCTCTCAGCCTTTCCCATGCTTCATGTTACATGAGCTATGAGGATGACGGGCATGATCCCAAACATCATCTCCTCTATCTGTTACGATATGATGGTGACGCCTTGGTCCTGCACTGTAAGTTTTCCTCCAACCTTCGCCTTTCCTCTTCCCCACATGATGAGCTTTCGTGTCGCCCCTATCTTACCAATGAGCTCGTGCTCCCATGGTGATCGACCCTCCTAAGCCAAACGGAATATCTGAATCTTGTCACACTCGCCAATCACAAAGCATATTTGTCTTTCTGGGCTCGTGCTCACTTTCTCTCTAGGATGTTCTCTAGGCCCTTCCGATCTCCGCAGGTTTCTTGTGGCATGGTTAGTGCGGTTCCTATTTTATATTCAGCCCTGCTCTAGGTGATGAACAAAACTCAAGTACTATCAAATACTGAACATTACTGAGGAGTTAAATCTAAGTTCGATTATCTGAATCCCTGTTCTATCTGTTTTGTTACCTTCCCTGTTGGTATCATTTTCCGGGTCTTGACTAACCATCGCCTTGGCAGCCTTAGCAGTATTGCTTGTTTCAAACCCAACCCAGTCCAATGCAATGCATCGCAGGTTACGACGTAGTATGGAAAGTATATATTACATTTCTTTTCTTATGCCCCTTACTTTATGATGACACATCATATTCCATGCTAAGACCGAAGGCTATGCGCCTTATGGTGACAAAAATTTGAGTCTTTTCATCTTTCGACTGAGCCAGTATCTATCTGCTATCTTGTAGTTCCCGCCTTTCAAGTCAATGCAGGCTAACCGTTACTAGGCGAACATCTTGTTGTAGTTCATTGAGGATATATTTGCACACAAATCGAGGTAGGTGTTGGCGATAGGTGCCATGGCTCAGAGATAAGACACGTTCCTTGTTTTCCATTATTTGCTAAAGCCTTTTTGGACGTCTCAAATCCGAGCTTCCGGATCATCAACAACCCTTAGACATCATAGAAGATACAATATGATTCCATTGTTCGATTTCGATGCCTATTAGTTTGCTTGAAATGGTGTAAGGTCTTTGTCGTTCCAGCTTTGACTTGTTAGATCATTGTTCATCATTACAAGAGCCCAAAGGACTTACTTCAGAAATTTCCCACCTAACTCCCTTGGCGCATCCAATGCCAAGTTGGCAATTACAATCCCAGGCTGCTCGGGCTTCAGCAATGTCCCGGTAGACTTGAGATTCGCGAATTTCTCCGTGTCTTTCTTGTCCATGACGTTATGATGCTTCTCTCTTATATCTCGTTGCATTTCCGTGTCTACCGTCCCAGGTCTAATTGACACCGTGGTCACGTCAGGCTCTTCCGCAGTTAGAGTGAGCGCCAAGTGATTCAGAACGGCCTTTGAGGCTCCATAAGCACCCCAGCCTGTGTAAGCATTCAAAGCGGCACCAGAAGATGTAAAAATGATACGACCTTTAGTAGAGCGGAGAGCGGGGAGCGTCGCTTTGACCTATTTCCGAGGATGGTAAGACATATATAGAGCGTCTGAAACGAGATCCTTACCATGGCAACAGCAGAGAAGACATTGATATCGAAAGTAGACCTCCAGTCCTCGCCCGTAGTATCGCTAACCCGTTGAACGGGGTCCAATGTACCATGGTTGATAATGAGACCGTCAACTCGATCCCATTTGCCTACTGCCATTTGCACGGCCTTTTCTCCGAGTGAGAAGTCAGAAAGATCACCTGCCAGCACTTGCACGTGATCGGGGGCCTTTAAGCGGATGGCTTCGAGGGCATCCTTGCTACGGGCTAAAACAACAAGTCTATGTTGACGGTCTATGAGGTAATGTGCAATTGCTAAGCCAATACCTGTCTCGTATTAGTGAAGTGTAGGGAATATAGGACACCAAAGGAGAAATACAACTGGGTGTAGTTGCATAGTAAGTTCCAAAAGAAATTTCGCATGTGCAACATTACCTCTCGAAGCACCAGTCAATATGACGACTTTTTGCTGTGTCTGTGCCATTCTGTTTGGTAAGATTCTGGTACTCTCTTGGTTGAAAGTATATTTGGGAGTTCAAACTTGGTGGTCTCGAAGAGTGAATAACAGGTGAGGTGTATTTTACCGTCCGAACCCAAGTTAGCGAGACCAGGGTGCCTGCATTGACGCAAGATCCACGATTGATTATGTAATAATAGTAAGCAACTATGAAACGAGGCTAGAAAGCCATCCTTGCCTTGTTCTAAGATCTATTTCAAGCATGTGCATTTGACGACAGACGTGTGAAAAGAATTAAGAATTGAGGTCTTTGGCCAAGCTACAGCCCCCAATCTGGTCACGTTAACCAACAAACATCGACACCCGTATAAAGCTATTAAAAAATGCAAATGCATGTTTTTCCAAAGGCATGAGACCTAATCCATCGTGAACATGACGAGAAATATTTCAACCCTTTGAGTACCAATTTTCCAGCCCTTAGTAAGCACCGACATTCTGGCCAGCCGTTGCCAAAGTCTCGAAAACCCTCGGAGGAAGTTTGTATCTAATGAGGCCAGCGAATATCATCAAGTCTTTCGCGGTCTGAAGTAGGCCCTCGGCAATTCCCTGACGATTCGGGTCTGCAAACTGGGAACGTAGGATATGTTCCCGGTGCCGTCCACAGCAGGTAATGGTCCACATTAAGACGTTGCCGATGTTACGTGCAATCTCGGGGGCACAGTTGGAGAAGTTGGTCGCGCTACCTCTAATAACGGGAAGGGAGCCTTCGGCCTCCAGCGGCAGGATACCTGTCGTACTGATGATCTATAGTCACGCAATGTCAGCATGACAGTCCATTTACAAGGAATGTATGGTTCTCTAGAAAACGGTTACTTACATCCAGTGCCCTGGCCCAGTTCTCTGTCTGCATGGTTTTCTTGGCAGCGTACAATTGCAAGAGGACCTGTATGGTGTTCCTGTGCTCTGATGAGATGTTTCCATAATAACCCGGGCTAGACTCGTATAATGAAAGCATTTTTTGAGCCAATTCACTTGGTTCATCGATCCCAGCGAGGCTCAAGCTTGAGCTGGAGATAGGACCGGTTAATTGGTTCCCATGTGGTTGATTGTCACTATTGACCGTGCGAGGTTTCAAAGGTTCTAGACGGAGCGGCTCTTGACCCAGATCGACGGAAATAGCCTCGGACACTGCACGACTCAAGATGGAGACGACGTTGTCGTATTCTCCAGCAAGATGATACAGTAGCACGGCGTCCGTGGTACGGCCGTTGTCGTCGGCTGACCTGGCTGCCTGAGTCGTGATGGTTTTCAGATAATCGGTGCTGTCGCCCAGCTTGATCAAGGGAAGACGTTGCTGGATAACACCAGGTGCGCTGGTACCGTTTTCCCTGACATCACCGAGCAGTTCCGCGAATTCCCTGGTTTCAAGGACAAGCTCCCGTAAGGCTTCATGGCACATGTTGCGTTGACGCTTGCCCGCTTCTCCCGGTAAATCTGCATTAAGGCAGATCAAAGCCAAGTAATCGGCAGCAGCAGCCGCTCTGGCGGCGCGGAAATCCGACGTGTATTGTCCCACGAGCAAGCCAAAGCTGATCTGCTTCCGCTGCTGTGTGTCATAAGTCACTATATGGTATTAGTCAAGTTAACCGTGGTGGGAAGGTAAAGCTTACGAAGATCCCAGTTTGCTGAACTCCAATCGGAGACTCGTAGAAGCCCGTAGTAGTCCAAGGCAATAGCGAAGTGTACAGCGGAAGCATAGTTGTGCTGATGAAGGTAGTTGACCGCTTCTTCAAACATACCTGCCAATATGGCGAGATAGAAGTATACTCCAGAACCACCACCAGCATCCGATCCCGACGAGAAATGACGCTGCCCAATTTCATGGAACGAGTCCCTTAGTTCGTCAAGACCAAAAGTGCTGTCCGCAGCTTCCTCGGCACGGTTTGCCTCTCTGGCAAGGCTAAACTGAAGCCAGACCCAGTCTTCCATGTCTTGATTCAAATTTTCCAAAGTCCGACGGGTCAGATCGCACCGACCTACAATCTTATAGCAGGCGATACAGTACGGGTCGTATTGTTCGGGCGCCACTCTCAGGCGTTGTGCATACGTGTTCGTAATCGCTCGATGGACGTCGCCGCTCAGCCTTCGGTCGGGATCGCTGGCATACTGTCTAAGAGCAGTGAAAAAGGCTCTATCACTCTTAAAGAAATTCTTCCGCTCCTCCGTATATGCAACAGCCTCCGTGACGAGACCGCACCTGAGAAGGTGCAAAATTACAACCCAGGGGTAATCCTCGCCTTCAGTACCGAACCGCTTGAGTTGATCCCTATCCACCCCTAACTCCTTGAAGGCCAGTTTCAGTCGAATGTAAGCTTGAACCTTATGAGCAATTGAAGGTATGCCTCCCATCTGGGCCTCTCGAGGGTTCTTCGCAAGCGCTGTCTCGAGTTTATCAAGGTACCTTAGGACACGTCAGAATATCGAAGCTAATTACCCATCGAAACTTACTGTTTTTCCAAGAACCTGCGTGATCCACCAAGGATACGCTTCCGCATCTCAATACTCCTTGCGGAACTCGGATTGTTGTCCAAATACAAACTTGCGTAATGCCGCTCCTTAATCGCATGTGGTGATCCGGGCGTATCTTCAAACGTAGGATCTTCTCCTGTGATAGATATGAGAGCCTCATATGCATCAACGAGCTTTTGAGTATTCTGGAGTGTAGCCAGGTGAGCATAGGCTGCGAGGGATTCATCAACAAGGGGCGCAACAATACTTACATCAACGCCGGAGTCTTTTTCCACCTCGGAAAATCTACACAATATAGGGTAGAGGTTTTGCTTGAGCCTGGTGGAATTGAGGTCCTGCACCTTGTCCATGAACCTTTCTTGTTTGTCCCTGAGGAACCAGTCCTCTGGGACCGATTGCATGGAGATGCCAGATTTCTCACCAAGATCTTGATTATTGATGCCTCGGCCTTGCGGGCCTGACAACGATGACCCTAGCACAGATCTCATACCAGATACTCCGAAGGACATGCCGTGAGACGACTTTGAATGCGGGCCTGCTGTTCTTCCTCTCCTGGAAGACCTACCGAAGGCGCCACGGGCAGACGTGCTAGCGCCTAGATCTGCCGCGATTTTCTCACTTTGTTTTCCTAGGCCAAAATGCTCATAGATCCTCTTCCTTTGTGCATCCCATTCTATTTGAACATTGTCTTCAAGAAAATTGTCAAAATCTCGTTTTGACTGCTCCAGTCCCTCCTCGATCAAGGCTAGGGTAGACTGGGAATGTAGATTGGAAATGTATCCATCGACGTCAACGTCCGAAGTGTGTGTAGTGGTTGCCGTGCTACTCAACCCAGCCTGGGCGCTGAATTGATGCAAATCTCTAAGTGTACTGCCAGTTGGCACGCCGGAAGCAGCGAGTAAATAATGCCTATGCTGTAGATTAGCATATATTATGGATTCACTGAAAAGGAGATCACCTACGCATTTTTATCCTGTGCATGATTCGCGGATGGTCCACCTGTCCCAAGATTTCGTACCTTGCGCGCAATGTCCCCTAGACCAAGTTGCAAGGAAGGGAGTTCGCCAAATTGGCCGATTCCATTCTCCGCATTATTCCTTTTCCGCCCTCGCTCCAGTAGGTGATCAAACGCCGCAGACGAGCCCAGGATATTTGTTGACTGGGATAGCGGACCTCCCTGCACCTGCGATTGCCCCTGCTGTTGACCATCAAGGTTCGGCCGTGCTTGAGCAGCCGCTCCTCCTAGACCGCTGAAAAGAGAACTCCCCGTATTTGAAGCTTGTTGTGGTTGGGCCGTCGAAGTACCCAAACCACCAAACGGTGTCGTCGCTGGCTTCGAAGGTTGGGCGGTGGAAGCACCGAGAGCGCCACCAAACAGTGATGTCGATGCATTAGTACCCTGAGGTTGAGAGGATGGGGCTCCAGGAAGCGTGAATGCCGCGCTGGCCGGCGCGGTTGTTGATTGTACAGACTGTGACGTGCCTGGGGCGCCACCGCCTAGGCCTGAAAACAATCCACCTGGTTTTGGGGCTTGCGACATTCCTGAAGCCGCAGATCCAAGATTGCCGAAGAGATTGCCCGTGGCGGTCGTGGCGGGCTGGGAGGAAGCTGCGGTTGAGGATGCGCCAGCAGAGCCAAACAATCCACCTCCGGATTGTCCTGCGGTCGTTGCAGCGTTGTTTGTGAAGAGCGAAGGGCCTCCGGAGCTCTGCCCCCCAAGACTTGAGAACATGATGCCGGGACGGAGTGTTTGAGGCGTCGAGGGCCGGGGGGTTGTTGGTCGTTGGTCGTTGGCAAGCTGTGGGAACGATTGTTGCCAAAGGTCGCGAGAAAGCAAAGCACGGCCTAGAGCTTAGCCCTTCGCGTCTTTCCCAAGGCTGTGTGGGCCGTGCGCCCGCCCCAGCCAGTCACAGGCCGTGTCTGCGCCACGGTGAATGCTTCAGGTCAGCACCTGTGAATACCTAGGCAGACAGGACAAGACGGCCGGGCACACGCGCCCTGTTGCCGCATCGCCGGCAACCCTACTACCAGCCCGGGTTTGCGCCAACAAACATGCCCCGAGATCCAATTCGACATTTGCTTTGCCATTAAGTCCCTCCCGACCCGTCACATGCCGTCTTTACAGCTATAAGATCTCCAGCCTTCACTCTCGGCAAACACGATCCAAGCAACAGATGTCAATATAGCATTATAATTAAGACCTCCACTCCCGAGCCTCGCCCGGCCTCTTCACCTCCCCGCCTACATTCGCTTGCCTACTCCACGCCGCCTTGACCAATGTGGCAACCTGTAGACTTACCCTGGCGACGCAGACCCGCCGAATACTATCCAAAATATGGCTGGTATCAGGACGGGGAAAGGCTTCGCAAGGTAAAGCCACACTACACTTTCATTTGGCCTAAAGATGGAAAACGTGGTTCCACGATCGGTAGATGGAAAGACATCTTGCAGAACCGAGGCCCCGACATCCATGTTACGATTAGTGCGGACAAAAACGACTACATGCACCATCGACAGAGGAGGGCGAGATGGTCGCGCTGGACGGAGCTCGACGACCGAGGTCCAGATTGTTCCCTGAAAACCCAGCTTGAAAATACTCAGCGTGCCGATGCCAAGTATGACTTCTTCACCCGAAAATACCGGAAACCAGACTCAAGAACGTGGTCCGATGCGTTATGGCAGGAAATGCCAAATAATGATTTCCAATATCCATACGCGCTGCGCGATCGAAATGGCGAGTGGTTTCAGAGGGATCGACATTGGGTTTGGTAGTGGCTCAGAGGCAGCCTTCGTGGAAAGCATCCCAAACAGTGATAGAGCTACCATCGCTTTTCTCAGCATTCCTACCTCGCCTAGCGGCGGAAGTCATTGCAGAACTGTCCAGTAACCGGGAACAGCGGGTGCAGGTCGCTTGCCTAATGTCTTTATAGGCAGCGATCATATCCTACGCAGATCAGCATTCAGCATGGAGTTTATATCATTGAGAAGACATCGAAGCTACCATACCAGTAGATATCGTAAGTCGTTTGGCTGGGGTCTTTTGCGAATGCACCTCGTAATAGCCGGAGCGAGATTTGATGGCCCCAGGCATTCCACGTCATAGTTAGGGGGCCTGTTTGCTTCTTTATTGACCATGATTCGAAATTCTATCGGCAGCGTGGCATCTTGAAAGAAGAGCTAATCGAAAACTCAATAAAAGACACATGCATAGTAATAGAGCGTGCTTACTTTGAAAACCTTGTTGCCACTTTCGACAATGCCACCGATGTTGGGATGGTCAGCACGAAACCTTTCCACGATCTCTGATATCGCGGGTTGATCTCGCTCTTTAACTTGCTCGCTAGGATGACCGGGGTCTTGATCAATACTGGATGTACGGGTAGTGTGGTACTCAACCCAACCGTAGACTGGAACCTTTGCACAGGCCGACAGGTCTGGGTTTTCTCTTTGGCTTTCTCTGCTCTTTTCATAGATGGATTGAATTTCTTGGCTAAGCCATAGGTCTCTAAAGTGCTTCAGATCAGATGTTGATCCACTGATAGCCTGCTTGAAGTCTTTGTAAAGAGTAGCTTGAGATAATTGTGGTGTACTTAGTGGCTGCAATATCCGAGGTATCGTAAGACGAATTTCATCCAACTACATCCTGGTTAACTTATCGTGAATGTTATTATATGGTGTGTGGGGCCGACGTGCCTTTTCCTGAAGTTGTTCAAGGCTTACCAGAGCCTTTACACATTGAGCCTCATCCCAGCCAGTAATAGGTTGCGACGTGCCATCTGAGTTTGGGTCCATGATTAGTAGCATCTAGTCTAAAAATGCAAAAGCATGAGCTATCCGAAATCCGACACCAAGGTAGTTAAAGTGTCGAGCGTGCGGTGAATACCAGAGACCCCTGATGAAGAGTGTAAGAGGACGTTGCCTTGACCGTAGAATCAATCGAATGGTCCGTGTTATCGCCAAGCCTGTTAGTAATCCGTGGATCCCTTTGACTGCCCAGGTGGAATATTTATGTCACGTGATAGCTTGAACGCATAAAATTGGGACTACTTTGTCTTGGAGCAAATGGATAAGATGTTTGCATTCAGGAATTCCAACCATTTCACCAGGCCTCCAAGGGATGCTGCTCGTCAAACTCGTGCAATGACTAAGCCGTAAGTTCTCGCATTTGCGAATGCATAAAAGGATCATAAAGGAATCATCCTCTGAATATCTGATCATACCATGAAAATGCCCATGAACACCGTAAAATTAATAAACTCCATAAAAAAGTAGTCGAAAGTTCTTTCGTCATACTCCAGACTCCAACCCCGTATGAAGAGGACCATCCACGACAAGAAGTGGAAACTCAATTCCGTAGAGCTCGGAGTCTTTCGTTTAGTCCATCTTCTTCCTGTTCGGTGGGCCCAACTTTAGTTTTCGCAGGAGTTGCGGCTTCGAGGTCTTGGTGCAGCTCGACGCCAGCTTTATCTGCAGCTTGGTTCATTAAGCGATCTACATCCTCTTGTGGCGTGCCAACCGCGGTGGCAGATGATGTTGCATTCTCGTAGTAACCTGTTGCGACGTCCAAGTCTTCGAATTGCGACTCAAATTTGTCCATGACAGCAGATATCTGTAAAACGTCGGCTTAGCATCCAGATCTCACATGCATTGCAGGAATGCGATGGTGTTAATACCTTCTCCAAATCCATCGACTTCATCGCCGAATCCATTCCGCGAACTACATTTGCCATACTTCCAGTCACCTGGCGCATTGTGACCGCCGTTTGGACTCTGCTGCTCACGGCGTCGATGCGAGAAGCCAGTCGAAGGAGGTTCAGCTTCTCATTTTGTTTGCGGATGGCATTCTGAGCATATATCCGTGCGATATCGTTGTGGCCTTGCTTCATCGCCTACATAGAAATCCGGTCAGTCATTGACTCCGCATTGGTAGGATAGTTCAAGCCTTCCACCTTTTCTAGCTTTGATTTCTCTGATGTTTCATCCTTTCCAGCCTTCGCGGCTTGCCGATTCAGTTGCTTTGCCGTGAACTGTCATGATTTAGTATTCGCGAGATGTCAAGCTATGGATAGTGTAGAAATCACCTTCAGGTTGAACAAAGCTTTCTCTAGACCAGACATGATAGTAAATTCGAAGCCTTGTCAATCTTAAGCGTTCCTAAGGCTTGTTGTCGTGATGATCGTAGACCAACGTACGAAGATGTCGGTGCCTTACACGACCGATATGCCCCTCGTAAAAGGTGGCTAGTTCGAGCGAGGGCGGCGGAGGCGTATGGGGGTTTCTTAAGGTCCGAGAGATAATCGAGATATGTTGCTTTGTAAAAGCGCATCCGAGTGAAAATAAGAAGGTAATAAAAGGAGGTTTGGCTGGTCACTATACCACTCGGCGTTGCACACAGTCAAGTCAAGTCGTGGGCGCACGCAGGGTGCACGGCTTCAACGTCATCCTGATGAATAAGCGTGCCGATGGCTTGGCAGGTTATAGCTGCTTCAAATGCATGGGCAGAAATGAGACGTTCTCAAAACAACTGGCAGGCAAACATATTAATCTAGAGGGAAAAATCTCCTTACGACTCGGAGAACATGGAATTCTAAATAGTGCAACGAAGCCGTCACTTGCATGGTGACCGATCATTCTTGCATTAAAACTCTAGCCGCGTACACACAGTACGCATAATCCTACCACCGAAAGGTGGTGCATGCGCGATGGATAACGCCATACCATCTAAATAGTACACCTCCCCAAACACCATAACAAGCATTTCCTGCAACGCCGCACGCCGTAATCGTGAAATCAGAGCATCCTCTCCAGTCTTAGCTTCTATTGAGGCCCAGCATTGAATTTGTCAGTCGCCGAGCGGAAGAGCTCTTGCTGCTGAGCTATCAGTTCCTCCTCCGTCATGCCGCTTTGCTCAATCTTTGTCTGCTTCTTTTCACGGGTCTGCGGGTTCGTTAGTTATTTACCCTTTCTATTTGCTCGAGATTTCCTCACCGCTTGTTGTTTCTTGTAGTCCGCAGCCACCTCTAAGATCGCAGGCACATAGTCCCCAAAATCCAGCTCTTCCAATGCAGCCTTCACATGCTCACACGCTATAGTTTTTTTCGCTTCCTTTTCGGCAATCTCGTTTGCTTCTGAGGATATAAGGGTAATAAACTCGACACAACATTCGATGAGGAGATCGCGTGTATCTTTGGCGAAGGTAACGCCAGGGTCGGAGTGGAGGATCTCTGAGATGATCTTCTGGACTGTCGCTGTACTGTTGTCTTAGCGGGACTTGTCAAAGAATAATACCAAAATACATACCTTTTGGAAGCGATAAATCGTCATTACCGCCAAATTCACGGTCCGACATGGTGACGATGCGGCGGATCTATCCACATCTAAGAGGGCGGGGATTAGTTAGTTATGAGGTTGTTCTTAAATTGTTCCTCTCGTAGCCTGGGGGTCCGTGCGGGCCCTGCGCTAAAATCACATGATTTCGTGGCTGGTCCCCATGATTCGCGTTTTGTGCATACAACCTTGGAACTTCGGTCTTGTGCGCATATCCGCTTATACATGGTTGAATGACTATATCGGAACAAAAAAGGCCACCATCATTAGAGTGTCACATACCTACCCAATCTACAATTCTCAGGCAATGGGTGAGATCTACGCTTCAGAGTTAACTCCTTCAGTCTACCATTTCTGGGCCGGCATCCGAAGGCAGAAGTTTGGTAGAGTCCCAGGCGTACCTAGGTAGCGAAAGCAGGCAAAAAAGTGGAACGTATGGAAAGCTCAACCCTAATTATGTGCGGTCGAACAGCTTGATGTCTGATATTCATCGTTGACACTGTATCTACAGTAATTTCACCGGTCTAGTCACAGTTTCTAGAACGAGTTCATCATTTTATTATATACAGACCACCGCCGAAGGGGTATTCCCATTAAGACAGTGAACAATGATCGATGCTCCCTAGCTTGAAAAAATAGATTCGTTCTCAGGTAAAGAAAAGATCCTTACCCCATTAGCATAAAAAGGGCCTACTCTCTTCAGTTGTGCCCGTAGGAAATGACTACCTAGGTGAACAAAATTCAATCATCAACGGAAGCTAACCGAGTTGCCGCGACCACCTAGACAAATAGCAGTGGGAACAAACACGACTCAACTCCTATAGACGGCACGAACCTACCTCTTGAAATACTATCTTACCTGGGCTGTCGGGTTATAAGAGTTCAACATGGATAAAGACAAAATCTTACCCCACACATTACCTGCGCTGCCATGGCAGTCTAGGGATCCGTGGGCTTGAAACGATCGAACACCGTACCCTAGCCTGGATATCTAGAGAAGTGATGCACAGCCCCTTTCACAAACATGCGCCTTGCATGAGCAATGTGCAGGTTTATTGAATATACTCCGCGATGGCAACAAGCCTTGGAATCCATAGAGCCAATGACTGTTGATAACAAAGCAGAGACGTTGGTGGAATCTATCACGTCGAATGAATCGATTTCATTCTCCCGACCTGTCTGCCATTCAGTAGGGAGTATAGTTATCATTGGCTTCATAGGACATTTTCGGAACCGAAAGAGATCCATAAATGGCCATGTTCAAGTCCAACAGGCACCCGAGTATACATCCCCATCAGCAGGCAAGCCCTGTAATTAAAATATACCTAGGACGTTACCGGACGAACCTTGAAAGGTTTGTTCGCTGGTGTTGACGAGGACCGTGGTCCTTGAGGCTTTGTCGCACACGGTTTCTCCCTCAGGTGATGGATCGCATTGTGCTGGGCGATGATAGTTCTAGACACAGTCGCCTATGCATTCCAACGCGCTCCTCTTCCAAGGGTGCCAGGAAGCAGAGACGCGACCAGGCGCACACCCTGGAATCGAAATCAAAGGCAATTCTCACAATACGTTCGCGCGAGTGGGCATGAGGGGGACGAAGCACGAAGCACGAGCGTCACGGTGGGCGCCCGGCTTAGGTAATGCGCGTTTTCTAGGGGCCCGGGGCCCAGCGCCCCACGGCAGCATCGTTGCAATTTTCGCGGGGAGATAGTCGTGCCTTGGCAGAAGGATCGTATGATGCCGCTCACAGTTATGTAGGGCTGTCGCAACCAGCTAGACAGCAACAGAAAGCGTACGATGGCATCTCGATTCCCCGTTCACCGTTATGCGTGGCTTAACGCTACATAAACTGACCGCTGTGTAGATGGTAGATCGTCCATCGCAACAATAATCCTCCCGCTACCCCGCCTACACCGTACTATGTCTAACACGGTCATACTGGGTGCTGGCATCATCGGATGCTCCACCGCCTACTACCTTTCTCAATCTTCGCGGACGTCTGCCCAGAGCATTCACTTGATCGATACCTCGCCGGAGCTTTTTCGGTGTGCCTCAGGTCTAGCTGGAGGCTTCGTGGCTGCCGATTGTGCGATACACACCCATCTCTTCACACTTCCATCGACCAATGCATACTAACTCTTACCAGGGTTTGCCCCATCCGTTTCCTCCCTTGGCGCTCTCTCTTTCAAGCTTCACAAGGAACTCTCCGATAAATACAACGGTCGACAGAGATGGGGCTACATAGAAAGCACCGGTACTTCCCTCAGCCTGGACCCTGAGGACGCCGTCGGAGGGAGTGGTGAAGACTTTCTCCAGAACGGCACCAGCCGCGCCCAGGCAGCTGGTAGTAATCCCATGACTGTGGACAATCCTGACCCATCATGGCTTTTCAAGTCGGAAGGTGCCAGCCTTGAGATCATCAGCCGAGGCGATAGTACTGCACAAATGTAATGCCGGGACCCTGGCTCTAACAAACCGATGCTAACGGACTGACAGTGACCCGCTGCGATTCTGCCAATTCCTTCTTGGTGAATGCATAGCTCGAGGCGTAAACGTGACTTATCCCGCTAAAGCTGTCTCTGTAACAAAGGATACCAGAGATCGGCTTGCAAGTATACGAATAAGCAGTGTAGACGGCACTGAAACAGACAGTAAGCGTTGACTACTTTGTCACCTATGGAGCATGCTAATCCAACGGCCTAGTCCCTTGTACACGCCTTGTCATTGCAGCTGGACCATGGACTCCTCAGGTCTTTTCCACTCTCTTTCCTGCCGCAAGGATCAAGGTTCCCGTCTCTTCACTGGCCGGCCACTCCCTTCTTATTAGAAATCCACGTTACAAGCCCAGCGATGATGAAACGGGCTGTCATGCCGTCTTTGCTTCGGATACATTGGGTTTCTCCCCAGAGATATTTAGCAGAGCTGGGGGGGAGATATATCTTGCGGGCTTGAACACCACACAGATCCCATTGCCATCGTTGGCAACAGATGTACAAATCAATGATCCGGCAATGAAGCAACTTAAAGATTGTGCCACGGCAATGCTAGGTTATCCGGAAGGATGGAGTGGAATGGAGGTGCTAAGAGAATCTTTGGTACGAGATTTGGTTTCCAAGTTACAGCTTAACTACTAATGATGTTCCCAGTGTTTCCGGCCAGTCACATCAAGTGGTCGTCCAATCGTTGCCCAAGTACCAGACTCAAAGCTAGGAAATGGATTCGCTGCTTGTAGAGAAGGAGAGGGTGGCGTGTTTATTGCCGCAGGTCATGGTGCATGGGGAATCTCTCAGGCGCCAGGAACCGGGCTATGCTTGGCTGAACTGATCGAAGGTCGTCAGCCATCCGCTAACCTCGATGCACTAGCATTGAAATGAGTCGTTTTCCCTTTCTGTTGCAGTTGCTAAGAAAACGATTCGCGTTTCGACAGAATTTGGTGGTAAGCAACAAAATTCCCACTCATTCATATCATATATGAGCGAATTCCGTGCCGTAATCGCCAGGCACCGTTGTTCCGAGGTTGGTTGAGATGAGTCAGTATCGTTATCGGAAAGACTTCCACTACAAGGAAGTCGTAAATCAGGTAGAGCGGCATTCACATGCCAAGAACCAAAAAAAGCACAACGTACTATTTATCTATCATCATGACGTCACTATTTGGGCGCCTAGACACGCTGCCAGCGACCTTCCACTATACAACAATCAACTAGAAGGCATCTCGAACCGCTGCTTGTAATTCTACCTCCGCATCACGAATCTTCCTGGGCATCATCTTTCTATTACCCTACAAATCCTATTTGTGTATGCAAGATAGCCTGCTCTAGAATACACCTAGGGACTTGAGGGCTGCACCCTCGATAATCATAATCCGTCGAAGCATATAAATGCGTACACTCTTTGTCCATTCGTCTTTCCTTGCATTTCTAACGAGCATGAAAAAAAAAAACCCGAATTGCAAATTTCCTTTGTCAGCAACCGCAGCCTCAATCAGGTTGCTTTCGTTTATCATCCATCAACATTCCTACACAGAAGAAACATGATTTCTTTCATCGAGTTGGTCCTCTAATCATTCCTTCACAACCATATTGTCAAACTCGTTCTATACACTCTCTGGCCTGTCTGTCCGTATACTTCTTTCTAGGGATATATTTGATTCTCTTCTAGATCCAACCTAGTCCCTAATTCACGATACTTACCTGCCGAGGCCTTTGGATTACGTATCAAAGCCAAAATTCTTTCGAGGAATCTCAGCGATGAAATGCATTTCTTATCACAAAGTGGAAATAATATGTATGGGACGTCACGCCAATTCCGTCTTCATGAAGTGCTCCAGTCACTCATCATCCATGGGAATTCACAGTCAGATTCGAAGTAGTCAGGGATATTATAAATCGGGTAGACCTCATTGCTGAAAATTACGCTCTATATAATGTCACGAGGTAGGAGAAACCTAGTTGGGGAGTGTATACCCAGCGTGATACATTCAATTTTCGTAGGTGTTTCTAAACATGTACAGGGAGTATTATTAATCTTAACACTGACTCGTTCAATGCATACTCACGAAGATGTAGATTTAGGAGAAAGCATGAAAGACCACATGAGTGCTGGAATATTTATACTCCACTGTCCTGTTCTCATGCCCAAATGCATGCTTATGCAACGATAATTGTCGCGGGAAGAACAGTAGATCCCATACAATCACTCTGCATCCCGCTCGGGTTCCGACATTGCACCTCAATCATTCCTATTCCCTTAATTGTGGTATTCGTCCCCTCCAATTCAACCGTTTGTTGCATCTCAATCACTAAATATAGATTAGTCATATATTGTACACTTATCAATTCAACGACGATCACTTACCATTCCCCGCCTGTTCCGCTTTATACTCTACCGAATATTTGATGCTCGGATCAGAGCAGGTGTCAATTATCGACGGGTGGCCATTATTTGGCACGAAGGAATATTGACAAGTGACATTGTGATCCTGGCTTGAGTGACGAGCGACGAGGTTACGTTTGGACCAGCCTGGCCGGCCACTAGACGTCGAGTACTCTACGTTCCAAGAGCCTAGATCCACAGCCGTGACAGCAGTAATGAACGTTGCGAGGAGAGGAATGATGTAACGCATTATGAATAAGATCAAAAAAGATGGTCGAGCTGAAAGTTGGTTTCAAGGTGCTTCCTTCGATTTCAACATCAACATATGAGTTTTGGACATAAGCTCACCGTCATTCTCCGCTGATCTTATACTTGACTGTGTGTTACTCTGTCAGGCGATGCTGATGCTGGATACGAGTATCTCGGTCAATGAAATGAGCTACACGAGGTTGTAGCTTGTCATGAGGCTGATTTGCTAGGCAACTCAATATAAATTGTAGAAAGAAGATAAATACTAGACAAGAAGAGGAAGGAGTTTGAAATCCTTCGACACAAGCGATCGTCTTAGTCGATTGAGAGCACCGTCTCTGTGCCAAAGAACCAAATGTTAGCGCCCATGGTCGTCTAATTACGCTATTCATATAGATGAGTGAGATAAAAATAATGCAAGTGGTGATAGTCGGCCGGTCTACCCATGCATAGTTACGAACGCCTATACCGCTTTTTCTAGGCATGTTTTCTTATATTAAAATATACAGATATAATTTAGATAGTAACTATCTTAGTACTACTAACTAGTTATAATTCTCTTATAAAGTTCTTATATTAAATTATGATAAAAATATAGTTAATAAGTTTATATAAAAGCTAATAACTTACTTAAAGAT
>AJFL01000474.1:0-26270 GCA_000467735.1 Rhytidhysteron rufulum CBS 306.38 | reverse complement strand
AGATTGCAGGTTCGATCCCTGCCGTGGTCATTCCGAGAATTGGAATTTTTTTTTTGGTGTTGTGGATGCTGTGGGTGGAGATGCCTGGAGGATTTTTGGGTGGCATGACTCAAGATTTGCTTTTTTTTTGGGGGGGGGTATTTGGAAAATCGCTCTTTTTTGGTCTTGAATTAGGAATGCTTTAGGTATTATGCGTGATATGGTTTCAAGTTAATTTCTTCTCTTAAGTTTACGAATTCTTGAGTTCGTGCTTTTTTTGGTAGGGACTGATATATTAATGATTTTATCAGCCTACTTAAGGACACGATCTACTAAAGAAAACGAAGGATATGAATTAAGTCAAGACTATACGTTGATATGTATACCCCGTTGACGCTGATTACAAAGTTTTAATATCTACAAGTGGAATCGTCATGATTTTCCATTTTAAATGTCATCCGCACGCCATGCTTTCGTTTCAACACATATCATACAAATGCTCGTTTAATAATGAACCAGTTCCTCAACGAACAGGACATTCACGAAACGTTACCAATGGCTGAACTTTTTATCCTCGGGCCGAATCATATCATTCAAGGCCCTAGGCGTTGACCAGGTTCAGGGCTCCTTGCTAGAGTGGCTGTAGGCAAGACACCATAGCGGCCATATGTCTTCTGGTCTACAGAGACATAATGTGGAAGACGGCCAAGCAGATTAAGCTTGCCTTCGATCCATCTGAGGATCTTTTCTGGGGGAACGAGGAATCGGATATAGCCCAATGCCCCTAACAAAGTGTATTAGCCACTACAATCGACAAGGTGAAATCTTGGGATGTTTACATAAATATCCAACTCCAGCGCCGCAAAGATGTCCAATCAAGCTGGTGTTTGGAATAAGGAATGTTACTACGAAAATGAGGGCAAGGGGAGTCGTCCAGGTGGGGATCTTATATGGACCGAGACTGTATTAAATAATTAGTGTGTCGAATCTCTGAAAGGTTGGCGACGCGTACCTGAAGTGAGGGTTTGCCTTGCTAGTCTTCATAGCTTCACTGGCGAGCAGTAAGAATACCCAAATGCTGCCATGTATTAGTAGAGCTTGCGCAATATCGATGTTGACCCATACCTCGCTCCCATGACAGTCGTATTCGTCCTGAACACGAAGCGTTCAATCAAAACATAGACTCCCCCCGGAAAGGTGCCGAATGCTAGCAAATTGTCAATCTTAAACCTCTCACAGCTGAGATTTCAATATCTTACGGCCGGTAAAGAGGGCGAGTGTAACGAGTGTTCCATATTCAGCTTCAAATCGTTCCAGTAAAGGGGTTAAAGCCAATACGTTAAAGAGAAGGTGGAAGAAGTTAAGGTGGATAAGAGGAAATGTGTTCAGACGGTATACTGCGGAAAGAGTGTCGTATTAGCATAAAGTGTATAACAAGCCGTGAATACGAAGTCCATGGCAAATCTGAAACCCGAGAATAGAAATAAAGAGGCAATAGAAAGAAATTATAGACATACAGCTGGTTAGACCTGTTTGTTCTGGTGTCAGAGCTGCCCAGTCGCGCAACCAGGTTACGGGTATGCTCGCTGCCCACAGCGCAATGATTGCAAAGATCAGGAGTCTTGTACACAGAGGCAAGCGAAAGACATAGGAGCGTATCCTGCCGGGATTAAACTGGAGAAAAGTGGGCGCCATAACGGGAGAGATGGTGAAGGGAACGTGGCTGGAGGGTGAGGATGAGGCGCGCAACATCAATTCAAAATAAACCCTGGGAAAGTCGGACTTAGCAACGACGATCACCGACTCAAGCCCCAAGCCACAAGCCACATCGATCAACCTTCAACCACCATGCATTGAGCGAAGACAGTACCCGTATAGTATGGCCTTGCTATGTAAGTGCTAATACACGTTACATATTCTAGAGAATTTACTGACGTTTACGCTGAAGCAACCATCTTGGCCTTGCGCCGGGATCCACGAATCCTAAAGCTACCTCCTTACCTCTCCGCAATATGTGTCCTCGTAGGGGTAGTATGGTTATTACTTCTTCCATTGAACGAATATTCTAGGAATACCTATGTCTCTGAGAACGCCTTATTACCAGGACAAGTCCATACCTATTTCACAGGCAGCGAGCATAATATTTTCAGAGCATACAGGCATGAGGTGGCATCTTTTGAGGAACTCACACCCGAAGAGTAGGAAAATTCTAAGCTCCTGTAAATCAATTGATGGCTTATATGAAGAACAGGAGAACTCAGAAAATTAGCGATGCATTGCGATC
The DNA here is from genome assembly GCA_000467735.1 of Rhytidhysteron rufulum CBS 306.38. NCBI lineage: Eukaryota > Fungi > Ascomycota > Dothideomycetes > Hysteriales > Hysteriaceae > Rhytidhysteron > Rhytidhysteron rufulum. The sequence continues at coordinate 24,007 of AJFL01000474.1, read as the reverse complement.
CTGTGGACTGAAAGTCGCAACCCAAAAATACGAATACACGGCATCGGGAAGAACTATATCTGGGCAGAATGTTTATGCAATACTCGAGGGTCCTCGTGCAGACGCTACGGAAGCGGTAGTTCTCATAGGAGCATGGAAAAATATGGATGGTTTGGTGAACTATAGTGGGGTGGCTCTCGTGCTGACTCTGGCACGATATTTCAAGAGATGGTCCTTGTGGTCTAAAGATATCATCTTCTTAATCTCTGCAGACAGTACCGCTGGACCTCAAGCCTGGGTTGACGCCTATCATAATTCCCATTCTCCGGCATCAATTGAACCGCTTGCCATCAAGAGCGGCGCACTCCAAGGTGCCGTAGCTATAGACTACCCTGCCGGACCTTGGGGTCAACGCTTCGACAAGCTCCATATCGTATACGACGGTGTAAACGGTCAACTTCCCAACCTGGATCTCTTCAACACGGCTGTCTCGATTGCAAGTGGTCAGATGGGTATCGGATGTACACTCCAACGCATGTGGAAGCATGACGACACCTACGATGAGCGACTACAAACGATGCTTCGGGGTATGATCAGTCAAGGCTTAGGTCACGCTTCTGGTCCGCATAGCAGCTTTATGCCTTATCATGTTGATGCCATCACCCTACAGACCATAGGAGACGGTTGGCATGACGAGATGTCTCTGGGAAGGACTGTAGAGAGTCTGTTCCGAAGCTTGAACAACCTTCTCGAACACTTGCACCAGAGTTTCTTCTTCTATCTCCTCATGCAAGCCAACCGCTTCGTTAGTATTGGCACATACCTTCCCAGTGCCATGCTCATCGCCGTGAACTTTACTATCACGTCGATAGCAATGTGGATGCAAAGTGGTCGATCAGAAGAGAAGCCATCACCAGCATCGACAGACGCAAAGAAATCCGGAAAAACCGATATGGTTGTCACCACACAAGACGGTGCTGTTGCACTTGTCCCAGAATCTAGCCTCGAGGTTGTCGAACGCAAGCTTTTCCTTCCCGTCGCCTTTGTTGCCAGTGCACACTTTCTCGGACTCCTTCCCCTGTACATCTTCAACAATGCCCCTGAAAGTGTAAGTATCTCTAACTCTACTTCATGCTTTAACTAATATATCCTAGGTGCTTAACCTGGCCTTCATTGCCACCATTATTTTCACTTCAATCCTCCCTACATTGACCGCCTTTGGCCTATCCACTTTCCACAGACCAACAACGCAAGAGACGACCTTGATCCAATGCCTCTCGCTCCTCTTACTCGGCATGTTTCTCTCCGCACTCGCAACGCTCAACTTCTCATTGGCATTCCTCGTCGGTATCTTTGCTACACCACTGTCTTTTGTCCGATCTTTCCCTGCTTCCAAATCGGATGCTCCAACCTTCTTCACTCGTAATAGGAAGGTCTTAGCGGCAATCGTTAGTGTGTTGTTGATTGCGATCAACCCTGTAGTTGTCATTAGAGCAGCAACGTTTTACTGGAAGGAAGATATCGTCAAGGTACTCGTGCAAGCGGCTGAGGGATGGATTATTGGAGGCCTCTGGACCCAGGTTGTTATTTGGTTGGTTTGGTGGCCTGCCTGGCTTGCTGGGGGCGTGGTGGTAGCTGGGTCGCTGTTTGATTAGATGACGCATGGAATAGACGTGAATAGAATCCCCAGAGGGAAAAATATATGATACTAAGATCTATTTGATTTCATTTCATAATTGGGTAAGCTCGTAAAAGAGCTACCGATGCCATTTGGTGATTATACAGGTCTCTAAGCCATCGATCATCAAGAGAACCGTCCCGTATCTCGGTTATGCCACCATCAACAAGCCATCTCAGGCAGCCCAGACATCCTTACCCACACCCTCGATCCAGTTGCCCAGCTGGTTGACGCTAGAATCCCAGTCTCGTAATCGAGCCCGCATGCTCTCAATCTGCTTCTTGTCTAGCACCTTTGGCTGGACCCAGTTGATCCGCGCGATCTCCGCTACCTGGTCAATCGTGCCCCTCAACAAGCCTAAACTCAATGCTTTCATGATGAGATGCTCAATCTCGTTTGGCTGAACCTTGGTCTCTTCAGAGATGGTAGCGAAAGTCATTGTACGGTCATGTGGTGGGCGTCGGAAGACGGTCTCGGTCAAAGCTGACAGAGAAATCTTCTGGTAAAGGAATGTTTGATGCTCTTTTAGGAGAGAGTTCTTGGAAATGTTACCCGCAAGAACGTCGTATGCTACGAGATCACCACGGTTGAAGGCAAAGAGAAGATCTCGAAGCCAAGCGTGTTGGGTGTTGGTAAGGGAGTCGAGGATGGGGTGAAGAAGCAGCTCTCCAAAGTTGTAGATGGAATCCGAAACTAAGGCAGCAATGCTGAGATCGTAGGCGCGGGACTGGCGTTCTTGGAGAGATAGATCTGCGAGATCTATACATGCAAGGAAGAGGAGGGCGTTCTTATAGTAGGATGCGAACTCGCGCTGGGCCTTGTAGTATTCGGCGTTGGCACGGTAGAAGGAAGCATGGACGACGGTCTCTACAGAGTCGAAGCCTTCGAGTATCCGCTCGGACTCGTCGAGCTTCTTACGAGCACCCTCGTAGTCATTTAAACGGAGCTGTATGGAAGCTTCGGCAACTGTGGCGTATACATAGGCGTCTTGCGATGCGGGCTTGTTTACGCTGTTCGCGAGCGAGGAAACGAATTTGAGGCGTTCCTTGTCATCTACATAGATGTCAGTCTAGATCTCCGAATATACAACACTATCCAAACCTTTGTATTGCGTAGCCGCGTTCAACCCGAGAGTAACGAGCTTGAGTTGGTTGATCTTGTTTGCGAAGCTCTTGATGAAGGTCTCATATAGTGGTATCCGCTGCGGGGCACTCTTTGGGTTGTTGAAGTATTCGATGAGAGAGTCTGTAAGTTCATGCCACAGTTTCCGCTCCCAGTAGTCCTCAAACTGAATGAAGTAGTGCTGCAATTCGTCCGGAGCCTGGTCTCGTTGATCGCCGAGCAAATTTGGAATGGTATCAATGTCCATGGCCATGGTTGTTGTGTCTCTCGGTGAATCGACGGACCTACACACGGGTTATGAAAGCTAGAAGTAAAGGTGCCGAGGAGGTCTCAAGGCCGGATGTCGGAAGGGGAGGTAGTTTGGGTGCAGCAGTTGTAGTGGATGATGACGGTGAATTGACCTTCTGCCTCGCTATACGTGAGCTTCCACCTGGGCTTGGCGGGCGGCGAAAAGTCGGTCTTGGCGTGGTGGTTCGCCCAGACGACATGTCGAAGCTGGAAGCTTCACGATCACCAAACCGCTCCTCTCCATTCCAAATCGACCCCGATATGGCCGCAGCCAGGCATTGCGCTCGCTCTGGAGCGGGATTAGCCTCGCAATTGACGACCACAATCCGCGTCCCTGCCGTATCGAAGGTGCCCAGCCGGAGTCTCAACCAAGATGTTAGGATTACAAGGACCGGAAAGCCTATTTTGACCGTGTCGGGTGGAAGGTAGGTCAATTGCTCTTTTAACTTTGTAAACCGGGCTAACAAATCTTTCAGGTCTTCTCTCGGAGGTATATCCACAACCGCACGCATATACACACTTCATCCGCTCACCCTTGTGGATTACAGGATACACTGCGACCGTCTTTGGAGCGACTGGCTTTCTCGGAAGATACATTGTCAATCGACTAGGTACATATTGAATGCTACGGCTTAAGAAATTATTATTTCTAATAAAATGGTGGAATAGCGCGGTCGGGATGTACCGTTGTAGTCCCATTCCGAGAGGAAATGGCCAAGCGACATCTAAAGGTCTCCGGAGACTTGGGTAGAGTGGTCTTCTTGGTACTTTTTACGGACAGTCTTTCTTAATCTTCAAAGCTGACTTTTCCAGGAAATGGACCTCCGAAATACCGCTTCCATTGAGGAGAGTGTACGTCACTCTGACATTGTCTACAACCTCATTGGTCGAGATTATCCCACCAAGTAATTTTGAATCTTGTATATATATTTTAACTACAGCTAACCAGTATGGTTTAGGAACTTTGATCTTGCGGATGTGCATGTTCATGGCCTTGAGCGAATTGTTGAGGCCGTAGCAAAATACGACATTGATCGATTCGTTCATGTTTCTTCTCATAGCGCGAGCAAAGATTCTCCATCAGAGTTTCTCCGCACCAAGGTATGATCATAAGAGTATTAACATTTGTAATGCCTACTAATTCAATCCCCAGGCCTATGGTGAGGAGGTAGCGCGAAGCATCTATCCCGAGACCACCATTGTTCGCCCAGCGCCAATGTTTGGTCACGAAGATCGTCTGCTTAACACACTCGCAGGCAAGAGCTATCTTTTCACTTCTAATAACCTACAACAGCGAATAAACCCGGTTCATGCTATCGACGTAGGTATGGCCTTGGAACAAATGCTTCACGACGACACAACCGCTGGGGAAACCTTCGAGCTTTATGGCCCGACCAACTATTCGGTAGCCGAGCTTGCTGAAATTGTCGACGCCGAAATCATCAAGCACCGGCGACACATTAACCTTCCCAAGTCTATCCTAAAGCCCGCGAAGCACTATCTTAACAAGTACCTCTGGTGGCCAGTTGGCTCTGCTGATGAGGTCGAGCGGGAGTTCATTGACCAAGTTATTGACCCCAAGGCAAAGACATTCAAAGATTTGGATATCGAGCCCGCTGAGCTGAGGAGTTTAACGTATGAGTATCTGGTAAGGGAATTGAGCGTGACCATTTCACTACGATTTTGCGGCCCGCTAACTGTTTCACTTAGAAAGGGTACCGAAGCAATCAATACTATGATCTTCCACCACAGACAGAGCGTGAGAAGAGGGAGGAGAAGAAGTACCTCCATGTCATTGACAACCAGTAATTTCCTTGCGTTTTTCAGTAGTTTTAGACACATTCCCAGGTCGTGGATGCCGAAAGCGTGTCTGGCTGAGTCGGAGCGGCAATGTAACATTGACCTTGTAAATACAAACGAAAAATATGCCCGAACGCTTCTGCCCCCATTGTCTATAAATTTTGCACGTGTTTGCCGTAACATGATGATTGCCATTGTCCATTGTCTATTGTCCATGTCACCACATGCTGGTAGCCGGTAGCGATTACTCAGCGTCTCACCCACATCCTCCAACGCAGGCTGTTTGAGGATGGCATCATGACTACACCATCCGGCAGCGAGTACATTCACCCAAGCAGAACGGGGAGTGATAAAAATAGGCGTCACGCACAAGAAGTCGTTCGTGGAGCAGCAACTGTCTGGATTAAGCTTAACTTGGGGCGGGCCGAAAGATCGGCGGCTTTTCCGATTTTCGCGGTGGCACTGGCACTTTATCGGGATCTTGCGCTATTGTCGGATTGGCATATGCAGGTCCTGGGTCCACCGAAAGAGCTTCACTCTCCGCAATAATCTGACACTTCACACGACGACGGGCGGATGTTCTCCATTCCCTATCACCTCTACGCTTGACACATTCCCGCTTTCACTCAAGCATGTAGCCTTTGTCCTTCGCTCACACCACCGTTCTTTCACCATGGACACCATTACCGTTACCCCCAAGATAGCCTCGACCTTGGCCTCGCCCAAGGTCATGAAGAATGCCAAGGGAGCCATAGTCGTCAACAACCAGATGGCACATGTTGAATACGGTTGCGGTAAGTTCTCTGGCCTCCACATTGGTGCCACCGACTAATCGCAACCCCCAGAGCACATGCGCGACCTCCTTGAAAACGCCCGAAAGAACACTATTAAGAATTACGAAATAATTCTCCAAAACATCTATGAGAAGCCTAGCATAATATCCCAGACACATAGATCGAATGCGAATGGCGACGGCCGGCCCGTTGTGTCCCTTCGACCTCTATACCTTTGCTTGCAATGTCCAAGTATAATGACTGAAGAAGATCGCGACCAGCACATTGATATAAAAGGACATTGTTTCTGTGAGTATGAAGGCCTAACTTCAAAAAGAATTGTAGATTAACATGGTTCTAGCTGCGCAGTCGAGAGAAGGTTACATTTATTGTGGCCACTGTCAGGATTTCATCTATGACCCTCTCCTAGAACATCAAAGGCTTCAGAAAGGTGAGTCGCAATCCAAACCAAGGTCTCCTCTGAACATGTTCTAATAGTACATCCTCCAGGTAAAAAGCGAAAATTCGAAGACAATCCTAGCGTAGAGGAACACAAACTCGTCATCAACAATTCCAACTTCCTCCCTTGCCGAGCGACAGGTCTAAGGGGCCTCTACAATATGGGACAAACATGTTTTATGAGTGTTATACTCCAGACTCTGATACATAACCCATTTATACGGAATTTCTACTTGGCAGAAGGACACAGAACGGTCGACTGCGAAAAAGAGGCGTGCGTGAGTTGCGCATTGGACGAGATGTTTGTTGAATTCCATTCCGTTGAGAAAACAGAGGGATTCGGTGCAGTCAGTATGCTTTTGGGAAGCTGGCTAGCGGCAGAGGTGAGGCATAGCTTTAGTGATATTTAGCAAGTAGCATTCACTGACTATTTCACCTAGGCTCTTGCAGGCTATCAACAACAAGACGCACACGAATACATGCAATTCATCTTGAATGCGCTCCATCAACAAAACGGAGGTTCATCTTTCGAAGGTACTACATCCGATTGCAATTGCATAATACATCAAACATTCTCCGGGAAACTCCAAAGCACAGTCACCTGTGACAAATGTCGCAACGTTACAACAGCTTTAGATCCATATATGGATCTCAGCTTAGACATCAAAAGTCAGGCAAAGAAGCGGAAATTAGATGGAGATGCAGTCAAGGATGTCCCGATCGATCTGAGGGATTGCTTGGATAGATTCACGAGCAAAGAGAAGCTCCCTGCTGCCGATTACAACTGTCAGAATTGCAACGGTACTGCGCAGAATGCTACAAAACAACTGAGTATCAAGCGTTTGCCACCTGTGTTGCCGATACACCTAAAGGTACGTATATTTCCCTACGCTCAAGATTCTGCTAATAGCTCCAAAGCGGTTCGAGCATACAAAGGCTTCATCGAAGCTTGAGACCAAGGTCAGATTTCCTTTGAAACTCGATCTACATCCTTACACGACGGCACAACGAAGAACACAATCTTCAAAACATGCGCCTTTGAACACGAACTTGAACGTCAATTCACCGTCGAACACGCTTATCTATGAACTTTCGTCGGTCATAGTGCACAAAGGCAAAATAGACAGTGGACACTATGTATCCTATTCAAGAGAAGGAAACGATTGGTTCTTGTTCGACGACAGCAAGGTCGTATTGGCCAGTGAGGCAGAGGTACTAGATGCAAATGCATATTTGCTCTATTACATGGTCGCCGGTTTAAACGGCTGAGACATTAGGAGATGGAATTGATGATAGGTATGTATAATTATATTCAATCGCCGACCTAAGGGTTAGCTCTAGTATGGTGGGCATATTTCCCGGCGTCTTTTTTTGGGGGCATGGAGTCAAAAGCGGCATTGCTGGCCACCTGGCACGGCGCGAAAGGAGCTTCGGCTGGGTTGACAGGCGTCTGTTGAGCCTGGATACCATTATTTGTTGAGATGCATTTGTTCCTTGCGGGCTTGCGGTTGAGGAGTGGGTTATCAGGCATGATTGCATACAATATCCCCAGCATATGCGATACCTAGAAGTTTTTTATGTATATTTGCTTTTTTCAGTCCTCTTTAGCAGTTCCAATTACTCAATCTCAAGGTACCTATATTTTCTGCAAACAAACTCATTGCGATTGCTATTGTCTTCATCAAAGTGCGATTATCAATCTAACCGAAGGTGTACTAGCGCCTACGATGATGACATTTGCCCTTCCAAACTCCACCTCCCCACCTATTGACTTGACGTTCACTAGTCTTCGACGTTTAATGAGCCAATGCAACGTTTGTAAGCGGTGGCTCCATCCTAAACTTGGGACGTATGCCTTTGCGGCTCGTCGATCATCTGACCACGAAGAATCGAATTTGACTCGGGATTTAGCTGCCGAGAGTCCCTCTCTCATCCGACAATAACTACAATCACGAGTGCGGTTTAGTGTATTTTTAGATACCTAGGTAGGGAGGCTGAGTGATCTTACTAATTCGCCAAGACATGTGTTCGGTTACATAAGGAAACCTTGGAGACCCGCCACCGCTTCAGCTCATCATTCAGTTTGCTCATAGTCCGGATGGATTCGAATTCTCAACAAGATCCCAAGCCCATAAATCGCGTAAATATCGCCTGCGTCCAATGTCGAAGTCGTCATGTTAAATGTGACGCGACAACGCCGACCTGTAATCGGTGCAAGCGGGATGGTAAAGAATGTCTCTATCTGAAATCTCGTAGAGGAGGTCTGGACAAAGCAGCCTTGGCCCGAAGGCGCCTGGCACTTCAGCAACAGGCTGAACAGGCTGGAGGTGCGACAGCGGCCGAAAGCCGAGCTTCTCATACTCCTTCGGGCGCATCTTCTGCCAGTGGTGACAGCGATGACCCAAGACTAAATTCGAACCTTTCAAGTATCACTGGAGCTTCAACATCATCAAACGAGATCATATTTCCGTTGACCACTGATCGTCTTCTGGATTTATATTATGAAAACTTCCACAAGTGAGTACATGAGAAGAATAATCGGATGCTGAGAACCCTTTATTGAAATGAGCGGTTACAGTGCTCACCCTTTGGTCCTCCCACAACAGTATCTCACCCAAAGGATGTTTACAGGGGATAATTCCCTCAATATTCTCGTGGCAGTCCTACAATATATTGGATCGATGTACGCACCATGGACACCATCAGATCCTTACAAGGACAAAGCCGAACATGCACTGTTCAGCCAAGAGGGTCCCCACACCGGATTTTATGTCCAGGCCTTAATGATAATTGCAATTGCCCAACATCATTGTAATGAAAAGGAAAAGGCCCGTAAAATTCTAGATGTGGCAATTCATATAGCTCTTTCCATTGGCCTGCACACTCGCGGTTTTGCATCGAACAATGGACAAGGAAGCCCCGTATTGGAAGAATCATGGCGACGCACTTATTATATGCTCTACTTAGTGGATCAGGTGTGGGAGGTTGTTCTCAACTGGTGGTCTGTGCTAATATGATGATTACAGCAATTCGCGATCGTTACAAACGCGATCTCTTTCAGCCTACAAAATGTGCCCATGGAGGTCGATCTACCATGTGAGGATTTTCAATATGAAAGTGGTGTAGGTTGAAGTAAACCAAATCTCCATCTCTTTGTCCCACTGATTTCTTTCACAGAGTATCCCCGAGCAGCCTTCAACATGGCAAGAATATGAAGTGCGCGAGTTCTCGGACGTAGAGATCATCTACTCATCCTTCACATACCTCCTTGATGCAAATAAAATCGTCAGTTTTGTGCACAAAAGCTTTGTCGAACAAGCAGGTACACTTACCGAAGAATTGGTCTCATGTGCTGATACGAAACTTGCTATATGGAATTCTCTTCTGCCGTCATGCAAACGAGATCCTCTTCGTCTAGATGGTAGTCTCGATGAATTGATGTTCTTTGCGCATCTCGTCACTGCAATGTAAGTTGCAGCACTTCTACCACATGTTGACCATCTTTTGTTAACCAATCCCAAGAACAACGATTCACCTACATAGACCTTTATCATCCTTGACGTACTCTGCGGAAGAGCTAAGAACAGTTAGCTTTATAAGTACAATACCTACCGTCAGACCACCGTGGAGAAAACAGAGCCGGTCTTCTCATACCGCAAAAATCCTCAAAGCTTTAGAAACACAGACGAGGCTATTGTCACTGCCAGGCTCACTATCGAGCCATCCCCTTTTTTCAGCCTGGTTGGTAACGTGCTCCGACCGTTTTATATCTTCCTAACGCTTTACAGCATCATCGCTACGGTTACGGTTGTACAAGTGGCAGCCTGCACTGTACTATTAGAAGATCGAGCATCGGCAATAGCTCGAGACCGCATTCGACTCTCAATCGGTGCTCTCAACACAATGGGGGAGTTTTGGCCTCTAAGTCGTGAAATGGCACGAGAGTTGAAAATAGTCGCTCGTGCTGCTTTAATGAACACGCAAATCGACCAATCACCTCAGGCAGCGCCACAGGGAGGGTCTGAAGAGATTGAGATTCGGAACGACGATGCGCTCTGGCCCATCAACCCATTCCCACAAGTCGACATATACAGCGGTTTGGAGATACCACATATTCCGATCGACTGGAACATGGGGCCTGATAACGAACCATCTTTTCCATTTTCTGGTATTTGATATGACAGGTCATGGTCATGAAGAGATAGACGAATCATTTTATCTGATGCGAATTTCGAACGGGAATTGGAGATAGAGGGATCGGGAAGCAGTTTGTCATGGTTTATATATATACCCCACTCTTGACAGGTTATGTTGTTTAGTAGCGCATTCAGCATTGGCTACTTGCAACAAATAGAGAATTTAAACGCCCACCTCATCGCAAGCAACTCCTGCATGGAGACTAGGATGGCATTGCATCGATGCAGGCCCGTAGATAGCCGACGTAGGAGGGATTGCATCTTACGAGGCCAACCCCATTCCTGTGGTGTTTGGTAATGGATTACCAGGTTGAGTCACAGCTAATGTAGGGAGCAGACCAGGATGGCTTATCAGTTCGCATGCTATTTTGCAGATGAGACTAAGCCGTAAGGGGGATGGGCAGGCCCAAAAAGCTTTCATCCCACCATTGGCTACAGCTTGGCCGCGCTACTGGATGGTAAGCAGAAAAAAAGGGTTGATCCACTGCAAGCTTAGCAATTGTTTAAAGGGCTTGCAGTGGCGCTCTTATTGCCTGATGTTCGTTTCATTTTCTCTCTTATCGCAATTGTTGCTCACCTCTAATAAATACCTAGCACATATGGCCGCGCGCCTTAGCTAGACCATGTCCATCAGCGGGGCCACGACCTGAATCTCGAAGCAAAACTGGCGTCATCGAGTCACACATAGCAATCGGCATCCCATCCCTCCCGAAATCTACAGTTAACTAGCTGGCAGCACAGCTTAGGCGGAGGCGGAGGCGGAAGTCCGAGGAAACGGCGCGCGTTTACTTAGACGCTGCTGCTGTGAGGCTCTGCTCTTATGTTTAAATAGATGACAGGTCGCACACCTTCTTCTCCTTCTTCTTCTTTTGCTTCTATGCCTCCTCCTTCCTCTAAGAACCCCCATCATCTGGAAGCAAAGATGAGCGATCTCGGTAAAGATATTGAGGCTTCTCGGCCTTATTCGCCTGCTGGGAACTCGGCTTTGGGGAAGAGCGGGGATGATGGCGAGGGTCAGTTGGTGGAAATCGATCTTGGCGTGGAGAAGCGGTTGGTTAGGAAGATGGATGTGTTTTTGATTCCGGTTGTTATGTTGCTTTATTTACTGAGTTTCTTGGATAGGTGAGTGAGCATTTTTTCGTTTCTTAGTTTTTCTTTTTGTCTGTCTGCGGTTTCAGCATGTTTTCTTTCTACGAGAATTTGTGTGATTGGAGCTAGGGAGAGAGGAGTTACTGCTTGCAGTGGTAGCTGGGATTACTCATACCCCTGTCCTGTCCAATCCATACCCACGCTTGCTCTCTTCCTTTTCCACATTTCTTGCATCATCTATGAAATACTCCGGGATACATCCGCGGCCGTCAATTAACGCTCAGTCAGAGTCAACATCGGCAATGCTCGCCTCTACAGACTAGAAACCGATCTCAACCTCTCACCAAGCCAATTCCAAGTCGCCGTCTCCATCCTGTTCGTAACCTACATCCTCAGCGAATTACCATCAAACCTGGTCCTCAAGAAATTGAGACCGTCCCGCTGGATCGCTTTCATCACCACCGCATGGGGTATCATTGCTACGCTTACGGGCGTGGTCCAGAGTTATGCTGGGTTGATTGTTTGTCGGCTTTTGTTGGGTGCGGTGGAGGGGGGCCTGTTTCCTGGAATGGCGGTTTATCTGACTTTCTTTTATACGAAACGCGAACTCGCTTTGAGGATTGGATATCTTTTTGTTAGTGCGGCGTTGGCGGGGGCTTGTGGTGGATTACTTGCTTATGCTATTGGCCATATGCAAGGTATTGCTGGGCAGAGTGGGTTCAGATGGATCTGTAAGTAAACGCCTGGATACGGAATGCCATGTCCTGAGCTCTGCATTCCTATTCTACATGCCACTATATGGCGTTCGGAATAAGAATGCAATCTAGGAGCTAAACCAGGACCTAGCAGTACCAAAACACCTTTCCAAACCTCAAACTAACCGCAACCAGTCATACTCGAAGGCCTCCCTACCTTCATCCTCGGCATCGCCACATGGTGGCTCCTCCCAGACGAACCCGCAACCGCCTACTTCCTAACCCCCTCCGAGCGTAAACTCGCCGTCGCCCGTCTAGAGCGCCAAACGGGGTATACGGCCTCAGCACAAGAATTCCACTGGAAAGACGTGCGTGCCGGTTTCAAAGACTGGAAGATCTGGGCCTTCAGTCTCGCGCAATTCGGCTGTGACACAATGCTCTACGGCTACAGCACCTTCCTCCCCACCATAATCCGCGGTATCGATCCAACGTACTCGTCTGCAATGGTGCAGGTCCTCACCATCCCGTGCTATTCCCTCGGCGCTATCACGTATCTAATCGTTGCGCACTTTTCGGACCGCCAGCAGAAACGCGGGTTATATGCTGCGTTGTTCGGTGTCATTTCTATTATGGGTTATGCAATGCTTATATCTGATTCCGGGAGCGGGGTTCATTACGCTGGATGCTTCCTCGTCGCTATGGGGTTATACGTCGTGGTTGGATTACCGCTCGCGTGGTTACCGACGAATAACCCACGGTACGGGAAACGTACCACAGCCAGCGGGCTCCAATTAACTATTGGAAACTGTAGCGGGATTATGGCGAGTTTTGTAAGCAAAACCCCTCCCTTTCCTTTCCTTTCCTCTCCCTTCCCTCTTCCGAAATTATTCGGTTTCTAATACTCCAAACAACAGCTCTACCCCACAAAAGAAGGACCCCGCTATATCCGCGGCCACGCTGTCACAATGGCCATGGTGGCTTGGGCGGCGCTCGTCTATGCTTTCATGTGGTTTTATTTCGTGCGTGTGAATAAGAGACGCGAGCGGGGGGAGGAGGATGAGAGGGTGGCTGGGTTGAGTGAGGAGGAGATTGCTGAACTGGGGGATAAGAGTCCTAGGTTTGTTTATACGATTTAGGATGGGGTTTGTTGGGCGTGTGTATATGTGTATGTGTGTGTAATGATTGGATGAGATATGTATGTGTGGTGGTGTTTATGATTGATATGATAGATAAAAGAGCTTTTGGAATGGCAAGGCAATGATGTATTACTCACCTTGCTTCCTTATCATGGAATAAAGACCAGTCATTTGAATCACCTTCATGTAATCGGATATACCATGTATGATCATACCAAACCAAAATAAAACTCCATTTCAACATGCTACAGACCATAATCCAAGTAAAAAAAACGCCAAATCCCAAATAAAGGAGTTTCATTCCCACATATCCATCCATGTATCTATCCATCAACACATGGATAAATATCAACCAACATCGTACAAAAGCATCAACATCCAACAATTCCTCCCTAAACTAAAAACCCCCCACTACTTCGGCCTCCTAAAAGGATGCGCCTCAGTATTCAAAACCCACTCATCCAAACTAATCTCCCCCTCATCAGCAAAAAGCAAATAGAAATACTTCAGCGTCTCTGCAAGCCAGAAACTTTCCATTTCATTCAAGATGACAGGGGAAGTTTTGGTGACGTCGTCGATGGCGCTGTTTCCGAACTGGGTTGCCGTGTGCGTGTTCACCGCGTTGAACATTTCCCATCCGACTTCGCGCCAGTGGTTGTCGCCTGTGATGCGGTAGAGGTACCAGACGGATTCGATGGCTTCGGGGCTGTTGAGGGGGGTTAGTTAGGGAGGGAGTTAGGAAGGAAGGGGATGGAGCATGGAAAATTTACCGAAGGATGTATTTTGCGGATCTTATGGAGACGACTCCGGTGGGGAGACGTTCTTCTTGGAGCCTGTTTTTGACGTATTCCTCGTGGTTGAGAGGCACTCTGGGGGAGTAGACGTATGGAAACTCAGGCAAGGTCGATGATGCTGTGGATGTTGTTTTGGTAGGTGCTTTTCGTTCTACGTCGTCGGGTAGACCCATTTCTTCAACCTTTGTTGGCGTTTCGAATGTTTCGTCGAGGTCCATTTGCCGCTTGTGGTAACGTGCTGCTTGAGGTCCGGGGGTTGGGACGGATTCAGGAGTATCCTCTCCGCGCGCTAGTTCGATCACTTCTGATCCAGCGGTGGCGGATGCTAATGCTGCTTGGTATTGGATGGACGCGGAAGCTAATTGTTCTTTGTACCGGACCATTGATCGCTCGTATGTTGTGAGACGGGATTCATAATTGGGGTCGATGGCTTCCCAATATTTGGTTTGGTTCCATTCGCAATGCGTTATACTGTCGCAAGGTACCGCAATGAAAGATTCGGGCATGATTCCGGTTGAAGTGGAATTATAAGACCAAACGCAGCCCTCAGTAAGCTTCTTCGCGATCTCGAGGTCGTCTGGTCGGTCATAGATCTTCGCACCCATTGCAAACATGCCTCCGGCGAAACACGTGAGATGGGCATTCTCACCTTCGAGAATGCCCTGCACGCCTTCTTCTTCGGGGTTGGGATATACGCTAAAGGAACCCGAGAAAAGGATATCATCTTCGTTGGGAAGCATTGGGCGGAAGAGGAGATGTTTTTTGACAACATCCATAGATTTCTCATACATCTCCCGGTATTGATTGACAAGACCGCCAAGTAGTAGCCATTCCTGTGTACTTGTTATTATGCATATTCTACCTCAAATTGATGTAGCTTACCTTTGGAAGATATTCGTATGTCGAATCTGACATTCCTCCAAGTGTGTATTGTTCAGAACCATATTGTGACGAGGATGCGAAGCCTTGCTCTTCGCATTCAGGACTTGGGGAGGCTGACCGGGCAGGTGATACAAGACTCGGGTTCAGTTCTTCGTCTAATTGACGTTTGACGTTGCTATGCACTTCTCCCTCGTTGGACTTCAGGCGTTTGCTCAGCTCAGTCTCTTCATCCCAGTTCTTGATTTTGCCTTCGCCTGGCTCACCATTTACAAACTCAATTGGTTTTGGAAGTCTGATAGGGACTTCTTTCGCCTTCTCTTCAGGCTCTTCATCGGTCGTTTTATGAGGTCTTACTTTAGGTACGTAAGGTGCGGTATCATCATCGTCGTCATTATAATTGACTGGTTTCTGGTATGTACTCGAAGAATAATGTATTTTCTTGCATCCAGATGCATCCAAATAGGTAGGCCACATGCCTGGGAGTCTGGTCTTGTTCTGGAATTCTTCCAATGCATTTGTAATGCGAGCGATGGCATCATAATACTTCGGTTCTCCAGTTAATTGAGCAAGTCTCGTGAATTCCACTGAAAGCGAACCAATCTCGGCAAGAACGACTCTGTTGCTGGCCCGGTGAGGGTTGGAAGAGAACGAACTAGGACATAATTGGTCAAACACTGTACAGGTCTCAAGCATAAGGAATGACTTACGGCCTCCAATAATAGTATGTCTCGGGCATTCTGTTCGGCGTGTCAAACGCACTTATGAGAATTTCCGCAAGCTCTACGGATTTCTTCAATAGAACATCATGTTTCAATCCACTGAGATCGTATGCTGCAAGCAAGCCGCCAAGGTATCTAATTGTAGTTTCAAATAATGGGATATCCGGCCGATGGGTTGTGGTGAAATCAATGTCGTTGACCGCATTCACAGCTTCTTCGAATTCTGTTTTCATACCCATAATCCAAAGTGTATCCAGGGCATCAACCAATGTTGCGCCCCAGCCAGCAAACGGATTTCTGAACTCCCCACTCTCGGGAGATAGCTCATCCTTCATCCATGCGAATTCCTTGTAGCCCTTCCAGGAGTGTTTAAAGACATCACGAATGATGGCTAGCTTTCCTTCACGCTCAGTTTTAGCCTGAGCACTCTCCTCCTTGAATGCATACTGTATCTTGGGTATTGGTTTTGGCGAGCCAGTCGGTAATTGAATGGTGGATTCCGAAGGAATAGGGAAATTCTGTGAGCGGGGCTCCCAGTGAATAGGTTCTACCGTGCTGGGCAATGGCGGCACTTCCAGACGACCTTGGCCCTTTTCATTCAAGGTCTCATCTGATGGGTTGACCAAAACAGGATCATTCTCCGGTCCTCCAAGTGCCACTGGCGTTGCGGACCCCTTTGTAGCCTTGATACGAGATGTTGTGTCGGGTTCGGGAGGTGTCTTTTGAACGGGTTTCGTGATGGAAGCGACGGGAGGAGGGGAAAGGAGTGGGTGTAAAGCTGTTGCAGCAGGAATATCGACTTGGAAATTCTTCGTCTGGGAAGCAATCTGTAGCGGGGCGATCTTGCTCAACAAAGGTGCACCCTTGGCTTCTGGTTCTTTCTTGACATCTGGCTCCTCGGGGCTCTTTGGACTGGCTTCTTGACCAAGATTGCTCGCCCACGATGCTCCTGAGTTTCCAAACTTGTACAAAGCAAAGATGGTCAAAATGGCAAAGACCACAAAGACACGGTACCTTCGATATCGCAGCATCGCGGGTTAGAGCAGGCAAGGAATTGCGGTGCAGTCGCGTGCACAATGGGCCGAGGCGGTCGGAGGTAGATGTAGAGGGGCGAGGCTCAATAGATCATTGCATTAGCGGGCGGCAGTCGGATTACGGTTATGATACAATGCTGGTGAAGGAAAAGAAGGTAGAAAAAGTCCAAGAGAAGAGGAGAAGCGAAGGACGGATGCAGCCAACGCTGGGCACGGAGAAGGGAGCAGTACGAACGTTGATATGCGGCCGCAGCGACACCAAGACCCCATGCTCCACGTAAAATGCATGTAGGTAAGCTCGCCGCGGCCTTGGCCCTTGGGTCTTTTCCCCTTCGAGCGCCCTTAGCCCTGCCCGCGACGTTTAACGATGCCGGCAGCCGCCCCCGACGGAGGCGGGCTCGTGTTGCAATTCAAATTCCAGGGTCTCAACACCAGTGAATGACATGGACATGTCTGCGTAGATAGACGGCGCGCGGCAGATGGCAGGCCTGCACCTGTGTTGTTTGCGGCTGCTCCAAGGCGTTGCATCACGGCCAGCCCCCCCCTCCGCCCCACCACCCACACAGCAGCGATGGATGCCACTGGCGAGGCAGCGAGATCGCCTGAATCTTGCCAGCAAGATCATGCACGCCGGACCGCCAACCCTGTTAGATATGCTTAAACAGCGGGACGGATTTGCCTAATTCTACACCTAACGGCTTCGGGACATCAATTCGTCTATTTTGGCATCATCTAAATATACAAGTCCATCAACAGCTTGTGTCTGGAAGCCGATTGACCCCCTGCAATGCTCATCTTTGTCTTGAACCCTCGTGCAACTCGTGGCGAGCCTTACATGCTACCTGTCCGACACATGCCCCTCACTAACGCGACTTTGTTCATTCATGACTGCTTTGGCAATTGTTCGTCCTGTTTCATCACTGTCCCTCGCCCGGTTCGGGTTGGCGTCCCTGCGTGGTCGGGTTAATATGACAGCCCATGTCTTGCCTTGGAAAGAGCCGAACCTACCATTTGTCGCGCCTTCAACATTTCGTCGCACAGCAGAAGATTGGATGCGATACCGGTGCTTGAAGCGATGCTGTTGCGGAGGACTCGGAAAGAGTCATACACACCCTCCTGTAAGGGGTCCATCGCCTCACCGTCGGCGAGGTTTAGTCCCACAATGTTGCCGTCGGCATACTCGTCTTGCAAGTTCGCCACTGTACAGTGTCAGTTATATGTCTTTCAGTGAAAGTGCATTCAACTCACGTGAATCTTGGATGTCGTGACCAGAGTTAGCTGCAAGTGTCTTGGGAATGATCAAAAGAGCATCGGCGAATGCCGTCACTCCCCATTTGGCTTTGCCTTTCACTGTTTTCCTAAAGTTCTCGCCCGACAGATGTGCTGCGCAAGCGATTTGGAATGCACCACCTCCAGGGACAACGCTCTTGTCAACAATCATGTTGTAGACACTTCTTAGTCCATCTCGAACTGCGTCCTTGATCTGTGTGATCGTATGCGCATTTGGTCCCTTAATGAGCAAGGTGACTGATTTTGGCTCCTTGACGTCTTCCTGCTAACCGTTAGTAATAAGGTTTAGTTAGAGATCCTCTTAACTTACAACGAAGGTGTATTTCTCCTCCCCAAGTTGGTGTTCGTACACGAGACCTGCCCATCCAAGAACGTCTGGTGTAAGATCGTCTACGCTGTTCTGGGCAGTCCCTCCGCAAACAAGCTGCAATCGCTCCATGTTTCTCCTCTTTGCTCTCCGCAGTGCGAAAATGCCATTCTTGACCAAGACATCCAAGCTCAAGGGGTCAATTCCCTTCTGGTTTATTATCACGAAGCCCTTCTTCGGATCATCGCCGCACACTTCTTTCTTAAGCTCGACGATCTTCCTTAGCTTGTCATCCACGAACCGCCTTTCGCTCTCTACTAGTTTTTCTCTCTGGTCTGCAGTTGAGTAGTAGAAACCGGAGTTGATTTCCGACTTTTCATATTCTAAACTGACATTAAGAGTGAGGATGTAGGCATTCTCGACCCTCTTTGGCATGTCGGGATGTCTGGCACCATGATCTAACGCTAGACCTTTGATGAGTTGAGTATCCGCAGCCGTGCGATGTTGCATCGTCATAATTTCAATCATGTGTAGATCGGGCTTTTCTGGGGGGTTATATATGGCCAGTACTGCGTCGACGATGGCGGGGGTTAGCTGGGCAGCCAGTGTGCTGTTGAGTTTGGTGGATAGAGATGTTCGGGCTACAGAAAGTAAGAGTTCTCGATCAACCTCCTTCTGCAGCTTGAATTCGTCTAGGAACTATAATGAAAAGTCAGGCAACTGTATCCCCAATTATGATTGCGTATTCGCTAACCTTTAAAGCTTCGGTCTTTGCAATCTCATAACCGTCTGTGATCACTCTGGGGTGTAGACCTTCGGAGATGTAGCGGTCTGCTTGCTTCAACAGCTCGCCAACCAGTAAAACCACAGATGTTGTTCCGTCGCCGGTGATATCATCTTGTGCCGTTGCAGCCCGTGCTATCATGACCTAATTTGTTTAGTAAACGATCGTGAACCGATAGGGGTTGAGGGCGATGGCCATACAGCAGTAGGATTTTGGATTTGCTGTGTACAATAGTCAGCTCATGAACGTATCGTTTACGCTTAGATGTTACGAACCATCTCCTTCAACAAAACGCTTCCGTCTTTCGTGAGTTTGATCTATATTGTTATAAGTGGCAAGTTTAGCTCGTCAAGACCTTGTGGACCTACTGCTCCAGCTCCATCTACAAGCCTATACGACTCGTTAATAACGCTCTTTTGTCATATAACAATATCCTTACATTTTCAGGGTTCCCCGCGGACCCAAATTCGATGCTAGGACCTTGGACCATGTCAGTTGTTGTATAGATTAGGAAATAACCTCTGCACACCTGCTGCAATCCTTCTCCGGCGGATATGTTCACTCGGAGAGCCTCCCCCCTCCTCTAAAGACGTTGTTAGCTAGGCTTCAACCGTACTGCCAGAGAAAAAGACAAACCCGGGATTCCGCCTTCGGATTAAGTAGTTGCGCCGCCGACATATTGAAAATAAATGTAATATGATCTGAGACACAGTTCGGAAGGTAGTATAAGGGTATCAGAGAAGCAAATGTGGGGTGCTGAACCGCGAATTCACGCGTAGGTTTTTCGAGAGTCCCGGAAAAACCATTCGCCGAGCCTTTTTGCTCGAACTTTTTTGCTTGAACTTCAAAGAGCTCCCCCAACCCTACAATTGACCTCAATTTGCGCCAACGCGACATTTTCATAACGCAAGACAACTGATACCGAGTTATTGCGCTCGGCGATCTTCATCATGTCGGTAGACTATCTCTTAAACGAGAACCCTGTGGGGTATGCGGTAAGCAGAACACTGTAGTTCTACACTTTCGAGCATAGCTGACCTTCCTTGCTAGGTCTTCAAGGTGGTTTCCCAGCCTGACACGATTGGCAATCGTCTGAAGGAAGTACAAGCCAGTGTAAATGAGTTGGACAAATTTGGCAAGATGGTTGAGCTTGTCGGTTTAGCCCCATTTCAAGGCACAGCGCACGCCTTGCAGGGTCAGTGTCCCGCGAACAGCCCATGATGTTTCCCAAGCTTATAATATAATAGAAATCAACGATATCTCTGAAGGAATCATGTCGGAGTTCCTCCGCTCGACCCTCGAGGTGAATTTGCCCAAGGCTGGCAAGAAGAAGAGCATCACTATCGGCGTATCTGATAAAGGTTTGGCTGGAAGCATCAAGTCAGCTTTCCCACAGTTAACATGCGAAACGAGCGATACTAGTGAGGTCGTCGCTGATCTTTTGCGTGGTCTTCGCCAGCACGCGCCAAAGCTGCTGAAACAGCTTCAAGAGGGGGATTTGGACCGATCGGTTCTAGGTCTTGGACACGCCTATTCACGCTCAAAGGTCAAATTCTCCGTCGCGAAGAATGACAACCATATCATTCAATCCATCGCTACTTTGGACCAGCTAGATAAAGATGTGAATTTGTTCGCAACTAGGCTACGGGAGAATTATGGCTGGCATTTCCCTGAACTCGTCCGAATAGTGTCAAGCAACGATATCTACCCAAAACTAGTACTCGCGATTGGCGATAAGTCAACCCTTTCCAACGAAAGTCTCCATGATCTCGCTGCAGTCGTCAACGATGATGAGGGAATTGCGCAAAGTATCATTGATGCTGCTCGTACAAGTATGGGGCGAGATATATCGCAGACCGATTTGGATAACATTCTCGCGTTTGCTACTCGGACCTCTTCGATGGCAGACTACCGGCGGAGCCTCTCTAACTATTTGTCTAACAAAATGAATCTTGTAGCACCTAATCTGGCTGCATTAATTGGAGATACTATAGGGGCTCGCCTCGTCTCGAAAGCAGGTTCACTTACAAACCTCGCCAAGATGCCCGCTTCAACAATTCAGATCCTTGGCGCTGAGAAGGCTCTTTTTAGGTAAGGATTATACCCCGTCTGATTAGTGTATGCCGCTCACAGCAACAGGGCACTTAAAACTAAGGGTAATACTCCGAAGTACGGCTTGTTATTCCACAGCAGTTTTATCGGGAAGGCCCCAGTGAAATCCAAGGGTAGAATCTCGCGCTTTTTAGCAAACAAGGCCTCTATCGCATCCCGAATTGACAATTTTTCCGAGCTACCTACATCGAAATTCGGTGAAGCCCTACGCCGACAGGCTGAGGAGCGAATTGAGTGGTATGCCTCTGGTGCCGCTCCTTCCAAGAACGCCACTGTCATGGTATGTTACAATAAGACGAAATTGGGTTTCATAGACTAACTCGTATGTAGAAAGAGGCAATGGACTCTGTTCTTGCGGATATCAACATTGATGATCCTACAGCTGGCGCTGCCGAAGACGTTGAAATGGCTGATGGTGTCACTGCTGCTGCTACCGAGCAGGCAGTCCGCCAAAAGAAGGAGAAGAAAGAAAAGAAGTCTAAGAAGTCCAAGCATGCCGAAGCCGAGGAGCCCGCCAGTGAGAAAAAGTCCAAGAAGGAGAAGCGCAAGAGTGACGTCAACGGTGAAACCCCCTCCAAGTCAGAGAAAAAGAGGAAACATGCCGAGGACGCTGATGGCGAGAGCAAGAAGAAGAAAAAGAAGAGCAAGAGCGAGTAGGGGATGGCTAGTCTACCTTGTGTAGCGATGTTTCTTTCTCACGTTCAATGACTCGGTTCTGCAAAATCGGCGTAGCGGCGACTTCTGGAGTTGGAGGTTTGCAAATGTTGAGTGTGCTCAGCGATGTTCGTCTGGCCATACTATTGTATGCATATACCTGACAGTAAATGGTCTTGATTTTGATATGGCTTCCTTAGAGGAGCCTAGTGTACTAGCATGGGTCTACAGGAAAATCAACTGTCCAAAGAAGTTTTGCAACAAGAATGTTTCTTGAATTCGTGACGCATAGGCAGCAGGAAGTGGCGAGATTTCGAGTCATTGAGCCTACCCTACGTATATGCATGCCATCATACTATTTGGTTGAATATCTTTTTGTGGAATTTGTAGCTGTCTAAAAATTGAGTTCCACACGTGTTGACGAGAATATACAATAGTCTTAGCTAAATATATAATAGCAGCCTTGTTGATGGGGGACCAAGTAAGCTTAGAAGTGCTCTGGAAGCATTCGGAGATTTCGAGTTGATTGGTGCAGATCGACCAATCACTCCAGGTGGCGTGCACCTGCAGATCAGGGCTGACAAGCGAACCGAAAACACACCCCAGCATGCCATACCGACCTAAACCTTGAACCAGAGATCTGGGGAATTACTTGGGTGTCGTGTACGAACACTGCACGCGGCTGGATGAGCAGCAGCAATTATTCCAGGCAGAGAACAGCATCACCGGTGGCAGGAGGTTGCTCGATGGCATTGCTGCAGTCGCGCATGCAGCAGGCATCCATGATCCCATCCATCGCGTTTAAGAATGTGGCTTGACCCCCTGCCGACTGGATAGTTCCATGTCATCCATGACCTATTTAGGCACTAACGAGCTTTATTGACCTACTGCTCCGACACGCCTGTGATCATAAGACGTTGCCCCCTCGCCGTCAGCATGGCCGCCGTTGCGTATAGCCCAGGGCTCAATGGCAGCACAGTGAAGGGTATAGGATAGATGTTGACTTCACTTTACGTTCCTCGCAATTCGGATGGTAGCCATAGCTATGCTTTCCCAGCTCCGGCTCCGAGTAGACGTCCAAGAAGCATGGAGCGCCCCGAGACCAAAAAGAGAACGGCTTGGCTTCCCTCTCTGCTCTTGCTGCTGCCGCTGCTGCTGCTGTGTGAAAGAAGGGACCTTGGGTTCCGCCAGCCAGATCTGATTCCCCTCGATTGTCTCGTACCGTGCTTAACTGGCTCGGTACGTGTCGCATGGCCCAAATCTCTGCGCTGCTCATTATACTTGAAGCCCCCTCGATTCAACACGCCCAACCCGTTCCTCTTTTCAACTTCTTCTTTTCCTCGTCCTCCCTCCCTTTTACACTCAACTTCGACCCCTCTGCCGTTCATTTCCTCCATCTCTACCGCCGCCGCCACAACCCCTATCATCAATCTCTTTCCGGATTCGAAACGACGTGATTACCGCGCTCAATTCCATCCGCCTTGAATCCGTGCTACACCCTACAGTCGGGCGTGCACATCCATTTGGTGTTGTCGAGCATTCTCGAGGCGTTGGAGGCTATCGCAGGTCGCTCCCAGGTGTTGACGACCGAGTACGGCTTTCCTCAGGCCCCGATCTGCTGCCACCACCACCGACTTACCTTTCTCTCTCCCTTGTTGCAGGCCGACTGGTTAGTTGTTGTTGCAGAGTCGAAGACGTGCAGAGGGCAAGGCTCTTGTATATTCCCGTCTCTTTTCTTATATACGCTGCTTGTTCCTGCCCGCACGCTCTGGTGGATGCTGCTGTAACTTTGGTGTTCCTGGCAGCCCAGATCAATGGATTCGGCCATTCTTGCTGAGGCGGCATCCTCGCCTGGCGACTCTCTCTCATCGCCGCCCCATTCGCCAGACGCCCACTCGTCTACCGACAACGGCAATTCCAGTGCAAACAACTCTACAATCCGCGTTCTTGGTGGTGCACTTTCGCATTCGCAACCCACCACGCACGCACCAGCCACATCCGCTAAAAATAACAATGCAGCCACCACCTCCACCACCACCACCACGACTGGTCGCAAGAAGCCGGGCCCAAAACCAAAATCCCGGGAGCCTGCAGCCAGTGCAAACGGCGACGAGAAGCCCAAGAGGACCCGCAAGCCCAAGGACCCCGCTGCTCCTCCCCCCCAGTCCCGCAGGAAGAGGCAATCCAAAGCTTCTGAACCCACGCCCACGCCCGCT
>AJFL01000473.1:0-18455 GCA_000467735.1 Rhytidhysteron rufulum CBS 306.38 | reverse complement strand
CTGGAGATGCTAATGACAAGTAGAACGACATCATTTTCCCGTCTATGATCAACGGGGAGCTTCTATGACGGTAGAGTAATACTTCTCCGCAGGTCAAAATACATGAATCATCAAAGTTTCTATCATAATAACTAATACAGTCTGTGATGGAAGAAGTCCAACATCCACGGCTGCCTCTCAGCCCGCAACCATCAATACGTGCTCTAATCTGAAGTATTAGGGTAGTTATCCTTGCCCACCGGGTTCGCCGGTCCACCCGTCTGTCCCAGTATTCCTCCAACGTCCACATTCTTCTGCCTCTCGTCCTTAACCGCCTCCCTCAAAGGCGCCTGCTCAGCCTTCTTCCTACATATCCAGCGTATTAGCCCCCATCCTCATCAGCAACCAGATACCAAAGGCAAACAACTCACCTATCCAAATCCCCCACCAAATCAGGCTGCTCTCCACTCCTCCCCTGATCTCTCGAATCTCCTTCAACAGCCTGCCAGACCTTCTTCTCCCCAGGCGGAGCCATCTGCTCTGCATCTAGTTCATTATGTCTTCCGATTTCCTCCTCGCTCTTCGATTCTCCAGCTCCAGCTCCCCGTATACCGCGACCGAGCGAGGAGGGAATAGCTTCATTCTCGCTAGTCTGCTTCTCTGGAACGCGTTGATCGATAGATTGGGGGTGCTTGTTTAATTGGGCGGTTTGTTGTGTCTGGCGCTGCTCGACGGAGTCTTTGCTGACAGGGTTTCCTGGAGTAGTGTAGGCTTGAGCTTGAGTTGGTTGAGAAGGTGCGGAAGGATTGAGGTTGGACATGTTTAATGTATTAAACCGAAATTATTATTTGAATCGAGAGAAGTGAGTTTCTATGATTTCTAGGAGTGTCTGAGGAGGTTTATTCGTGATTGTAGAATATAGGAATTCGATGTCGTGGGGATGCGATTTTGCTTTTGATCATCATTGAATTTACCATGACGTCGGCGGGGCTATGATTCGTTGAGGGGTGCATGCCAAGAGTGTCGTTCCTTCCTCAGAACGCAGAATCCCATGGGTACGTTATCGTGTTTCTGTGAGGCTGGCGAATTGGATAATACGTGAGATACCTTGGAAATGCATCTCATGATTTGTTGGTTTGGCGTATGAGGTAACACGAGTTGCCACTGGTCTCATAGGCACGGCTTATTTTGACTTCGATTCATCGTACTTTGTAGAAAGGCTGGAGTGATTTGATGCTTTCGCTTATGGACTGACTCAATTGAAAGGATTTTAGGACTTATTGGTCGATAATTAAAGATATACATACTGTGTAAAGATATCATTGACATCCACATTCAAGCAGAAAGCAGTTCATCTATCACACATTACATTTAAATCAGGTAACCAAAATTATTAATCTATTTATCTTTCAGGCTACTCAATCAGACGTCCTCCTCTAACAGACACCCACATCCTCCCAAAAGGCATCCGAGGGCGGTTATCAATATAGTTACGCAATTGCGCGTCATTCACGTTGCACACCAACGCCTTTCTATTTTGGATGTATATTCTGGCTTGTATACACCCCCTCCTCGTGTAGCTAGACCTGTTTTCTCAAGAAAAAGAATAGTTAAGATAGCAAAGTAAACGCATTAGCCGCCAGTCTCGCCTTCATGACTGACTAATCTTAATCTCCTTATCCAATCCAGCACTTTTCCTCGTAAATCGGAAAGCAAACCCAAACAGGCAGGCAAGCCAAAAACCTATGACTCCTCATCAACAAATAGTACATAAGATATAAAACAACCCAACCCAATCCCCCTAACCATCCGACCACTCAAACGCCCACCATGACCTCAACAACAACAACCCCACCACAAATCTACGAACACCCACTCACCTCCCCCCTCCTCCTAAAAGCCCTCCAAACCCACCTCCCCTACTCAATCCCCCTCTTCAATAGAATCCTTCACAAATCCCACACCAGCAGCACACACATCCTAGCAACCTTTCCCCCCTCCACCACCGAATCAGAAATCCCGACACACTTCACAACTGCCTATCTCGACCGCTCCAAACGCCCAGAAACAGAACTATGGGCCTTCTCAACCGGACAAGTTCCCTCCCACACCTGCTCCGGCGAAGCTAGCATCCCAGATCTCCAGGAACCGTTGGATTCGGGACGAACTGCTACCTACTGTGAGGAGTGTAGAAGGGGGTTTGTGGGGATTCTAGGGTATATGAAGGGACTGGATGTTCCGCCGCTTCACCCGGAGAATATGCATTATCTAGAGTTGGCGAAAACACATGCGGAGCAGTACCCTGATTTGAGTAATGTGGGTGCTATGCCGATTACCACGGCGTTTTACCTCCGTCATCTGTTGCTTCCGTCTGTGATCACGTTCGGCACGGTGCATTGGGCATTAGCTGCGATTACGCTGCAGGAGGGGCTGGTTAGGAATGAGTTCCCGGGACTTGATGTACCGTTGAATAAACTCATTTTCAAGGTTTCTGATCTGCCGCCTGTAAGGGAGTTGCCTGAGGGGTTGAGATGGGGCGAGATGAGACCGCAGGATATTGAGATTGTTCAGTCTAGGACGGCGATTCCTAGGAGTACGCAGACTCTGTTATCGTTACAGAGCGTTGGGGTCTTTGAGGAGAAGACTGATAAACCTGTTGCATGGACGTTCTTGGGTGTGGATGCTTCGCTGTCAACATTGCATACGGAGCCTGAATATAGGGGGAAGGGCATCGCAAAGTCAGTTGCTTCCAAGTGCTTCAGGGATTATGCTGCCAAAGTGACGGTGGATTTACATGGAGATGCGTGGGCACACGCTGATGTGAATAAGGGTAATGTGCAGAGTGAAGCAGTATGTAAGAGTTTGGGAGGCAAGCCATCATGGACGAGCTTCTGGGTGAGGATAGACTTGGAGAGGTTAAAAAGCTAGACATGGCGAATCAAGGCAAAGACAACGTAGAATCAAAGATCAGCAAGGAACAAAGGGTAGGGCATAATTTCATAACACGAAGCGTTCTTGGATATTTAGATCCTATAACAAAACAGTTAGCATTAGAACGAACTATTTTGTAGAAAATGCATAACATGTGATATTATATGCTCATGAAAAAATTAGAGTGTTTGTTGCAATTTTGATCCTCATCGAGAGTCTCAGGGTTAAAAATGTATAATCATTGCAAAGATATAGGGAGTTAGGAAATTGCAAACTTACAATAATATGTCTGTGATTGCTTTGGTTTGTCAAGGTCAAGACAAAACCACATGCAAAGCACAACTTTCGGAGTTTCCAGAGTTTCATTTCTTCATTATCTTAGCTTTATCGTATGACCATGGCCGCTTTAACCATTTTCATCATGATGCCAACACAATGACGTCGCAAAATGCTTTTGAGTACTCTAGTCAAACAGACCGAAGCCCATGTCCTCATCAGACTCTTCGGCTTCCTCCTCCTTGGCCTCCTCCTTGGGGGCCTCAGCAGCAGCACCGCCGGCAGCGGCGCCACCGGCAGGGGCAGAAGAAGCATATTTGTCGGGGTTAGCAATACGGTCCTTAAGCTCCTTGATCTCCTCCCAGTCATAGTCGGTCTCAATGGCAACAGAGAGAACCTGCTTGTAGGAGTTGACGACGGAGTGGATGACCGATGGCAGGGTTGGGTAGTTGACGGCAAGAGAGATGGAGGCGATCGTGGTGATGGCGCTGCTGAAAGCCTTGAGAAGTTGGGACTCCTCGATATCCAAGACGTCGGAAGCAAAGGTCTGTCCGTTGTCATAGATCTGAGCGACACCCATACCGTAGGTGAAGGGACTAAATAGGGGTCAATGACTATCGCAGCTAAACAGGTTTCCATCGATCACATACGAGATACCCAACATGTTGAGCAGAGTAGCTTCGGAAGCACCGACTTTGCTACCAGCCTCAACGAGCTTCAGATCGGTGGTAATTTCAATGGTACCACGGGCAATCTTAGTGGGGACACCGAGAGCCTGGAAGAAAGAGGTTTTACCGGGCTCCATACCACTATCACGAATTGTCAGTCTGTATAGCTCCCAACTATGCTTTCATCCACCACTCACGTGTTTCCGGCAGGAACGTAGACATCTCCAGGGGCGACGGCACCAGCACGGGCAGGGGCAGCGACACGGTTGGCAAGAATCTTGTCACGAGTTTCCTTAAGGTCGGCATTGGTGAAGACGAAACCAACGTTGCCTATCTCTGTTAGCTACGCGTTTTCGAGAACGGGGGAGAATTGAAACGTACCCTTGACGTGGGGAAGAAGACGCTCGTACTCAGGGAAGTCGTTGATGAATCCCTTGAGCGCTCTCCTCACCATGGTGTTCTTTCCCATGAGAACGACACCTTCTCCACGGAGAGACTGACGGATCTCGTGCATCTGCTGGGAGGAGACATTGTCGACGGTGACGATGAAGATGCTCTTGTACTCCTCCAAGAGGGCCTTGAGCTTATCGAAGTAAGCGGCCTTGGTGTTAGATTTGCCCCCCATTTTCTTCGTGGGTGTGAGAAAAAAGGATATTTAAGGACTTAGTCGGGTATCGTTAATGTTGTAGAGGTTGAAGCTGTTCGCAAACTCGGATTTACTACAAAATGTGTGGATCCGTGCGTAGCGAGAATGAGCTAAACCTAATTGCACCTCACGATGTATTTTTCTGAACTTCTGCCGCCGTAGCTTGTGTTCACCCTTGCCTTCTCGTGCAGCTCTCTCGCAAAAAATGTCTCTCCCGTATCAGTGCATTCAGGCGGTTGACTTGAGCCAACGCAGTGCTGGTCAGTGGGCGCTTCTAGGTGCCAGTGGCCCAAACATTATTTCTCAGTCATCGAGCGGTGCAACCTCAGTGTGGCCAGAGAAAGCCGAGAAAAAAGTAGTAAGTGATTATTCTTATTCAGTACAATAAGAAAATTTTCTCTCATACTTTTTGCGGGCAGTTGCTGCGCCTTGTTATCAAATTTAACTAAGAAGTTGCAGGAAAATGGCGAAGAGAATGAACTCGAAGAGCGTCCGGGGAAAAAGATTAAATTGACACATCCTGTCGAGAATGTCGCAAATGTTGCCAACATGGTGGTCTCTAGCGACAAACAATTCCTCGTTGCAGCTACTGCAGAAGACAAATGTGTGCACGTGTTTCACATCGACTCGGAGGCTCGATTGCAACCATTAAGTCAGAGGTTAGAAATTACCAATATCCGATCCATACCTGAACTGCAGTTTTTGACCACTCCAAAGGTGCATGCCCAGGCGTCCTTGCGCATTAACATTGACATCTGATGATTCCACAATTCTATGTGCAGATAAATTTGGAGACGTGTATGCGTTGCCGATGCTATTCTCTCCCGAAGAGGAGATCGAGTCCCCAAAAGCTGAGGATGCCGCACCGAAGCCTTATACCCCTGCAGCATCAGTATTGACTGTCCATTCTGGAAGAAACAGGAGAGTCCTAGAAGATCAGATCCGACAAGCCAGTAAACAGCCTCCAAAGCCCAAAGAGCACTTGAAGTTCAAGCATGAGTTACTGCTAGGCCATGTGGCTATGCTCACAGACATAATTTACACTTCCACCGAAGCCCAAGAAGAAGGCCAACAGCGCCGTAGTTATATCATCACCAGCGATCGAGATGAACACATCCGCATTTCAAGAGGACCACCCCAGTCACATATCATCGAAGGCTTTTGTCAGGGTCACGAAGAATTCGTCAGCAAACTTCGACTTACGAGGAATGGAACGCTCGTTTCTGGTGGAGGGGATGATTTTTTGTTCTTTTGGGACTGGAAGGAAGGCCAGCTAAAAGGAAAGACAAATCTTAAAGAGCATGTCTTGGAATATTACCGAGCACATCCGGAGCATGAGCTGCGGGGGTCTCAG
Organism: Rhytidhysteron rufulum CBS 306.38; assembly: GCA_000467735.1. NCBI lineage: Eukaryota > Fungi > Ascomycota > Dothideomycetes > Hysteriales > Hysteriaceae > Rhytidhysteron > Rhytidhysteron rufulum. The sequence continues at coordinate 12,601 of AJFL01000473.1, read as the reverse complement.
GAGGATTTCACGGTCGCGGTGACTGGTATATGGTCAATAAGTGGGGAAGAAGAGGTAGGTTTGCAGACTCGATGCTTCTCGGCCATGACTGATTATAATACCTGGTAGCACGAGGACATTGCTGTGGCTTGCGAAGGCGTACCGGCGCTGTTCCGTTTCAGACTTGCAGGAGGGCAATCTGTGGCTGCATTCACCCAAGCTTTGCCCCTGTCAGGAAATCCTTTGGACGTTGCAGTGATACGATCAACCCCGAATGACAACGTCGTCGTGGTGTCGGTGGATTCATTGCACAAACCAGGTTCAACAACCGAGGTCGCTCCCGAACAGGTAAGAGGATCCAATTGTTTGTATAGCCTGGTCTTGAATACTCATGTAATTCGCGGCAGGACAAATCAGAGAGGATCCAGCTGTTCTCAATCCAGGATGATGGTGAATGGGTACTTGGCTCGAAGATCGCAGCGCAGCTGGGGTGGTTCAGCCGTGAAGCGTTGGTCGAGGGAGGCAGCCTGCCGAGTGCGGGCCCGCTCAAAGCACTGCAGGCCATGCTGTACGGAACGGAGAAGCTCAGGAAGCGCGGCGGTGCTGAGGAGGAATGAGCGACCTGGTGTGTACTTAGTGCCTACTGCGGAATGCGTACCGTGTATGTACCTAGATCGTGAGTAGTGAGGGCAGAGGCGGCGCGCGATGATGCAATCCGGCTGCTTGATGCTAGAGCCGGCATATGGAACCTGGACTCCGATTCAGGACCTCGCTCACCAGCTCACGACGTATGTTTACATAATCCCTAAGCTAGAGCGGTGGCCAGGAGGGTCGTGGGTGATAAGGCAGCTCAGGGTCCACCCGCACGCGCACGACCGCGTGGATCTGAGCATCTCGGCGACGCAGCATTTGTCTGCATTTGTCTGCAGGAAGCGCGTCGGGCGGAGTCGCAGGTAGTATGGTAGTATTCTAGCAGATAGTCGCAGGCGTTAGCAGGGAAAAGTAGGAGGTTGGCCTCGTTGGCCTGGCGGTTGACATAACCAAAGTCTGTGCTGGGCGGTCTGGGTCGGGTCTCGGTTGATAATCAACGCTGTCTTGGCCGCCCTGCTGCTGGCAAATCTGGCAGAGCTTAGGGCCGATGGCGCAAAACAAAATGTCAGGACTCAGGTCGAACTGCTTGGAAGAGCCGACCCTCGCGCTTCCAAATCAATTTATTATCTATCATTCATTGCCAGTCCCACAGGCCCGTATACACCCTTCACCACCACCCCTCCACATATCCCGTCCCGTCTCTACTGCTGCTGCTTTCATTCTCACCAGCCACCCTGCCCTCAGCCTCGTCCTCATCTATCTCTCTCTTTAAAGGTTGTTGTTGTTGTGGTGCTGCCGTGGTGTTGTGCCTCTTTGTCGCCGTCGTGCGTGCCAGTAGTGCCCTTTCCACTCCCGCCCGCCCTGCTGCAAGGCACTAGCTACATCATAAAACGCCTCTTTCTCCGAACGCCGCGCCCCTCGTGCCTCGCAAAGAAATCTTCATTTTTTTGCTTCACGCTCGATAACACGCACAGCAACCGCCAAACTGTTTGCCTCTAGCATCCGGCGAGCAAGCCCCTCTGCGTTCCTCTCCGCCTGCGCCGTCTCTTTCACCGCGGCTTCCTTCCCCCAGAAACGACCGGCCGCCGCGGGGCTCTCCTCAATCCCCGTCTCTCTATCCGCAATCGCTATAAACCCTCGCAAGATGCATTCAAGAGTAGTCAGTAAGTCGCGTTCCTCCTCGTGCGTGCCATGGCAGTGCTAACACCTTTTGCAGTCATTGGGTAAGTGCAACGCGTCCATGTATCCGAGGGTCGAAGACGCCCCACATTGAAAGCAAATCTCGCAACAACAGCATACTGATGCGCTTTGAATGACAGATCTGGCCCAGCTGGGCACACTGCAGCCATCTATGCAGCCCGAGCCGATTTAAAACGTATGTCTCATTCTCAGGTTTTGGCCATGGCAGACTACTGACGTATGCGCAGCCGTCATGTATGAGGGTTTCCTCGCGCTTGGAATTGCCGCAGGTGGTCAATTAACCACGACCGACGAAGTCGAGAACTTTCCTGGTTTTACCAAGGTCCAAGGAGGCAAGTTGATGGTGAGTTGTTCTGACCCAGGATGACAAATCCAGATTCGGTGCTGATGCATCTAAAGGAACAAATGCGTGAACAATCCGAAGCTTGCGGTACCGAAATCATCTCACAGACAGTCGCTAAAGTCGACTTGAAATCTCGTCCTTTCAAATACTGGCTGCACCCGATGGGAGATGATGACACTATCGAGGAGGAGGAACACACTGCAGACTCCCTCATCATCGCTACTGGTGCGAAGGCTCGAAGATTAGACCTGCCTGGAGAAGCCAAATACTGGGGCAACGGAGTTTCAGCTTGTGCAGTATGCGATGGCTCGCTCCCAATGTTCAGGGACCAGCCATTGGTCGTTATCGGAGGAGGTGATTCCGCCGTTGAGGAGGCACTTTATCTGACAAAGAAGGCAAAGAAGGTCACCGTGCTAGTTCGAAGGGATAAGCTCCGGGCTAGCAGGACGAATGCGCGCCGATTGACTTCTCACCCCAAGATTGAGATCAAATTCAACACGAGTGCTACGGAAATCAAGGGCGAAGAGAAGAAGAACGGACTTATGACACATCTGGTCATCAAGAACAACGTCACGAAGGAAGAACAAACCATTGAGGCCAAGGGACTCTTCTACGCTGTTGGCCATGACCCCGCTACTCAAGTTTTCAAGGGACAGCTTGACATGGATGAAGATGGCTATCTTATCACAGAGCCTGGCCGAGGTCTCACTAGTGTTGAGGGCGTGTTCGCGGCTGGTGATGTTCAAGATAAACGATACAGGCAAGCGATCACGAGTGCAGGTTAGTAATCCTATCGGCGTCACTTCAATTGCCGAAGATCTATCCTCGTAAATTTACTAACATACTCTTTAGGCTCGGGATGTGTTGCTGCTCTTGAGGCTGAAAAGTGGCTGGCGGAGCAAGATGACGGCGTTCACAACGAAATCGAGGTTGAGAATCAAGCCGAAAAATCCCAGGTCAACGGCGTTGTCCCCGAATATCGCTCAAACCCGCTCCTATGAATCTCTAAACGCATATACAATAAGACCATACCCCCTAAGTCCAATGATCGCTGGGCTCCTTACTCATCCGCCCGCCGCCAACAATTACCTTGAACACGGTCTAATAATTCATCGGTAAAATATGTGCTCATTCTCTCTCATCCGTCTCCTCGGTTCCCTCGGCATTTTGATATCGACTTGCATATCCGTGCACTATAGCAGTACGGGAATTGCATAGGCAGGGCTCTCCCTGCTCGGTTTTTGCATCATCTTTTCTTGGTGTTTTTAATTCTTACTAGGGTCAATTATAGATTTTTCCCCCCTGAGATGGGCTGGCGCGAATATGGCTAGAGCCTGGCATGGTGGCTCGCCTTGACTGTTGGCATCATAGTTGGATAGATTATGTGGTTTTTTGTCAGGTGGGAGGCGGTACATGGTGTATTGAACGAAATAGTGGAATGAATCAAAGAGTTAGATTTGGATATTATTCTGACTCCACCTCCGCTGCGTGTTGTCCCGAATATTTGCATAAGATACTCGATAATGATGATCGAACGCTAACACCATTTCCATGATCGTCCTACATCATAGCACATCTCAACACATGATTTGAAATACGAGACACTTCCCTAATAGCTGGACCAGGTGCTCGAACAAGCACATGATTACGAAAAGGAAGTGGTTGCTGCTCCGCGGGGAGCAATGCCCCCAAAGGATTGCTCCGCACGGATGTGGATGATTGCTGTGTGGTCACAGCACCGGTGTTGATGAATGATTCAGCATCAACTTAGCGCTGGTTGAGGAGTTGGAGCGCACTTTCGAAGGCTTTGACTACTTGGATGTCTGTTCAGTTATTAGTGTTATGTTCTTGAATGTAGTATAGAATGGTCATACAATGCTGTCTCGTAGATTCGAGTCGCTCCTCAGAATGCTGAACATGCACCATACGGGTCCGTAGCCTACAACAAAATAAGTCATCATGACCCACGACAACAATCATGATGAACCGCACCGTTTGAACGAGCGATCTGTCTCGTGGGTTATGGTTGAGTTTGCCCAGATTCTGAAGAACTAAGGTTTGGTTAGTTAAGCTGGCTTGAGCGAGGGATAAATAGGAAACTGATTACTTCAATAAGTTGGGCGAATTCGATCATTATTTCTTCTTCGGCACTGCCTCGCTCTTCGATGGCTCGATGATACCTCGATTCTAGCTCTTGCCAGTCGAAGTCGTCGATCTGATCAGCGGGGTCAACTTCCTCGAGGGAGTCTTCAGTAGCAGCGTCGTTGGCACTGGAGCTTTGGTCGTTTGGAGGTTGGGACGTTTGTTCAGGTATTAGTGAACTTTCGGTTGGAGCAACATTTGTGGACGTGGCAGGCTGTTCTTCTTTTGGCTTTTCGGCTTGCTCCATGTCGGCGTGGGATCTTTTTAGGTTTGATGGTAGTGGTGGTGGTGAGGAAGGGATGGGGGTTGGAGGGTCGATGGCTGTGGATGAGGTCGCCATTGAGGGAGTGCTGATGGACGATTGTCAGTGCTTTAGGGTAAGTATTGATCAAGCTTCAACGCGTGTATTGCGGTTTGGCAAGAATTTTTGCCAGTCTTCATCGGATATGGACTTGACTGGAGGTTTTCTTGAGTAGCAGTCGCAGAGGTGGTGAAGCATTCTGCACGTGATGGATCCAAAGCCGCTAATCCGAAAGCGTAAGGGCGCCTGCAGGTCCGTAAGTGCAAGTGCAAGTTGCGTCACAAGAGACTTGAGAGTCCCGCGCCCGCCTGGAAGCCTGACTGACTCGCGCCCATCCCATCTCCCTCGTCGACCGCCACCTTCATTCACCACTCTCTCCCTTCACTACATATCCGTCGCCTTAGCAGCAGGCATCCCTAATACGACACCAGGCACACATCTCGCACACCTGCTTTTGAATCGGAAATACCTGTCTCCGATGGAGACATAGTCACTCCCAGCGCCGCCGATGCCATCCATCATGGTCCTTCCAAACCACTACCACCGCCCTGTCCGCCTTACTACACCACCTTTTGGGCCTGACAGTCCGCAAGATATCACCTAACCATGCCCGATAACATTCCCTGCGACATCTGTGGAAAGGCCTTCGGGCCGAAACTACCATGCCACTGCGTCACCTGCGTTCGCAACATGCTCGAACAGCCTCGGATCGAGCTCGCTAGAACCCTCATAGATAGACAGACGGTCGGAAAGCACGTCGAGGCTGCTGTTGCCGGCAAGGAGATTAACCCGGGACAGCATATTCCGCTCAAAGACTCGACTGGCGGCTTTCTCGTCGATCCGCATGCATGTACTAAGAACCTTGAGATCCAGAAGATGGCTTCGGAGAAGGATGAGATTGAGGAGCGTATATCCCTCGTCAACGAACAAGTAGACTTGGTACGTCAGGAGATTGCTCGTATGAGGACTGAAAAGAAGGAGAAGGAGAAAGCTATCGCGCAACGGAGATCTGATCTGGCGTCTGCGACACACAACATTGAAGCTCGTCGCGCGGCTGAGATGGGCAAGATCCAGCAGAGTACTAGCCATAGAGGCTATAAGTGGAATAAGATGTACTCAGAAACTGTGGATACGCGCGCTTACATTTGCAATGCAATAGCTCATCTAGCTGGATTGAAGATGACTAGAAGAAGAACTAAGGATGGTGGAGTTAAGGAGGTATTCAACATTGGACCGGGAACCACATTACGCATTTATGACCTACGCGATCTCAACAGTAAGTCCCCTCTTCGTTTCATTAATTAGCCTGAAGGCTAACATCACATTTAGATGCAGAGTATGATCGTCTATCTGCATCCCTAGCCGCTGTATGCCAGCTTCTCCTTCGCGTTTCCCATTATCTCGGTGTGCGCTTACCAGCAGAAATAACCCTACCCCACAATGACTATCCTCAACCAACTATCTTCAATCCTGCATCATCATACTCTGGCCGTGAAGTACCCTTTCCTGGCTCAACCCCATCGCACTCATCAAGCACTTCACCCGAGCAATCTCGAATGCTTGAACGGGAAAAGAAAACAAGGCTTCCCCGTCCACGATCTCTTTTCATCGATCGTCCACTCGTTGACCTCGCGGCTCAAGATCCACCCGCCTACGCCATGTTCCTCGAAGGTGTTTCCCTTCTTGCCTACAACGTCGCTTGGCTCTGCCGCACCCAAGGCCTCCAGGACGACTTCAATCACTGGGAAGAAGTCTGTCCTATAGGTCGGAGTCTCTACCGCCTCCTCATCCTTCAAGAATCCCGCGCTCTTCTCAAGGCTGAAAACCCCCTAGACAAAGAAATCATAGCCCCCTCGAATAAATCGACACCGCCTCCTCGTAATCCTATTGGCTTCGGAGAACTCTCACACGGCACCGCACACTCCTTCCTCGGAGCGGCAGAAAACGTAGCGAGGATGCGAAGTTGGAGATTAAATTCACACAAGATCTCAGATCACCTCAAAGCGTTTTTGCTTGTAGAGCAACAGGGCCAAGAGTGGGAGGTCCTTGAGGAACGGGAATGGGATGATATGGAGAATGTCATCACCGAAGAGCCTGTGCTTGTCGGGACGAGGAGAGCGGGTACGGGAGAGCTGAATGATGGACGAAGCGTGTTCAGTGCGACTACGGCTGGGTTTACAGAGGCTGGAACGATATCAGATAGGGAGAAGGGTAAGAGTAGGGGGGTTAATGGGTGGACTAAGGTCAAGAGTCGGAGTGAGGGGGTCGAGAAGTAGCTTTTGAAAGGGGTTTGGGGGTTGAATAGCATACAACCACTACAGTGGTACCTGTAATAATAGTAATAGACTCAAACTTCAATGATTATGCATTGCCTAAATGATACCTCGTGAAGTGATGCGTAAGTCGCCTTTCTCAAGTCTTCTCCTTGCCTATAAACCACTTTGGAGTAGATGCCCATAACCTCTGCTCTTTCGGCTTGATATTAGAGCAGTAGAGAATGGAGCAAGTCAATTTCACCACAATACCCATACTAGACAAAACAACATCACACTCCCCTTGCCATTAAATTAATCACACAATCACAAGAAACCATCACCTAGTAGTACTTCGTACGCGGCAAGAAACTCAATTGCACTACATATCCACACCCCTATCCCCACTCCCAGTAGAAACCTAGAAACTTAGAACCTCAAACCCACTCCAACCCTCACGTCCAAATTCCATATAACACGCCAATGGGAGGAGAAAAAAAAGGAGGGAGTGAAGGATAACAAACACTGTATTCCTAATTTATTGAATCCATCGCACCCTATCCTATCCGACCCATTCATTTCTGAAATCGAGAGACCCCCACGTAGTATAGCCACCTATCATACACTAAACATGCTGAAAAAAATAAGTAAGAAATCTTCTCCACAATCTAAATGATGTATAGGTCCAAACCAAAACATTATCCGCACGGGAGATGTATAGAAATATCCAGGAATAGATATTACGAACCTTTGTATGTATTATGGGTGAGTGGTGGACTTTATCCACTCACTTACTCTTCATCTTCCTCCTCTTCGTCATCCTCATCCATGCCTTCTGCAGCGTCAACCGTGAACTCCATGACATGGTCTGCGCCCTTGTATGAATCGCAGATCAAGTGCAACTCCAAATCGTGCTGACCAGGTGTTGGTACGATGAACTCCAACTTGGCTTTCAGCTCCCGAGTCACCGTGATACGCTTGATAGCGAGCAGGCTGTTAGTTGCTTGTTCGCCAACAACCAACCACCAACCCTCGGTCTTGTCGCCAGGATAGAAAGGCGAGTGAACCTCAGTTTTGGGTTCGTCGTCTTCATCGATATCGCGCGTGACGGTGATGTTAAGGTAGGAGGGTGCTCCGGCCGTGACATCTTCGGGGTCGATGACTTCGAATTGGAGGTCAAGGTTGGGGTAGTACTCGTTAGTGAAGTTGGCCGCGTCGGCGAGCTGCTTATGATCGAAGCCTAGGCGCTCGATGAATTTCTTGTAGTCGGGATTCTCGTCTGGGTCCATTGCGTTCATGAAACTCTCTACATCTGTGACACCGAATTTCTGGGCCGCCCTGATGGTGTCGTTGTCGAAGTGTGGGATTTGCTTCAACGAAGAATCGGTGTTCCACATGCCTTGGACGACCATTTGGGACAGTTCCATGGCAGTCATGGCGTTGAGGTGGCCCTCAGAAGAGAAGACGTCTACACTGGCATTAAGAAGGTTGAGCACCTTGCGGAGGATGGTTTCTTGATCTTTAGCAAGATCAATAGGAAGTTGCATCCGGGAGAAGTGAGCCTGTAGGAGGACAAGAGCCTTGAAACCTGGAGATTCATACGATTCCTCGGCCTTGATAGGAACGCGGTCGTAGATGCGCCGGAGAATGTGGTCCTCGTGGCGTCGAATTGGAATGTTTTCAAATTCGGCGGCTGCCGTGATGATCTCAAGAAGAGCCTTGAGTTTAGTCTTGGAGTTGAGCGAGAGGAGGAAGGTTTGCATGGTGAAGAATGAGATGTTGTAGTATGCAACGATCATTGCGGCGTTTAGTGGTGTGATGCTGTCATCGTCTTCATCGAGTTCGATGATGTTGGCATCCGCAAGTTCCTTCAAGCTATTCTCGACCAATTCAGAGAGATGTCCACTAAGGCCTTCATGGGAAGTATCCTCCAAGCCGTAGTAACTTGGGTTCGCAAGCAAGCGGCGATAAAAGTATGTATAAGTGGACCAATCAACGGCGTCCTGCGTGCTTTCAATAGTTTTTGAGCTGATCTCTGAGACGAAAGCGTCAGCCAAGAAAGATTGCAAGTGACTCTCGATAGGCAACGCCTCGTTCAAAAACTTCTTATAATACTCTCGTTTCACAGCCGGGACCATGAGAACACCCCTTGCGACCTTATCTTCACCGACCCTGCCAGCCTTGCCAAACATTTGAAGGATTTCGCTGATGGGATAGTCGATGTATCGGTGCTCTCGGCCTTCAAAGAATTGCGTACCCATAACAATGACGAGATGTGACCGCGCGTCAACCTCCCAGCATGAATCCCTTGAGACAATCAGGACCTGAATAGCGCCCACATTGTACAGATGCAGAACGGCTCGCTTGTCAAAGGGGCTCAATGCCTCGTGGAAGTATCCAATACCATGAGAAATAGATTCAGCCAGAGCATTCTCGTTCACCTTTTCAAGAATAGGGGCCAATTCCTCGGCTGGTGCATTGAGGAAACGGTCCTCATCGTCGTCCGCGACACAGGCAGCGAGCAAGTCCAATGCTGTAGAACGCACTTGTTTGCGGTTTGGAACGAATACCATAGCCGGCTTATCCGGAGAGAGCTGGGTAATGGCGAGGTAGGTTGGTCGAGCCATTGCAAGCATCAAGGAGGGGAAGTGAGGTATCGTGAACGACTGGATGTGAAGTTCTAGAGGAACGGATCGCACATGAGGGCTGAAATTGAAGATGGTGTGCTTAGTCGCTCCAATCCACTCGCCAATGTCTCGTGCATTTGAAAGGGAGACACTTAAACCAACAATTCGCATTCCAGATTCAAGCTGCATGGCCATTGCATGAGTTCGAGAGACTATTGCCTCATAGATGTGACCTCCAAGACCTCCAAGCATGTGGAGCTCATCAGCAACAAGAAGCGTGACCGTCTGGACGACCTTGCGGCGCTGCCATTGCCGTGAGATCAAGTCCCATTGTGAGGGAGTTGCCAAGGTGATGTCACCCTGGTCGAGAAGCCGGAGATCTGTTGTTGACTCGCCAGTAAGCTTGACAATTTCCTTGCCACCGCCAATGCCAGATAAGCGTTCCTTCCAGTTCTTGTATTGAATGTCAACGAGCTCCTGGAAGGGTGCAATATAGACAATACGTCCACCAGAATTCTTTGACCAGTGCCGCAAGATAGCGAATTCAGCACAGATGGTTTTGCCTATGCCTGTCGCAGCTCCAACAAACACATTGTCATCCGATGCGTACAATGAGTTGAAGACTTGGGTCTGGATCTTGTTGAACCGACCAATACCTTCGTACAAGGCTTGGTATTCCTTGATCTTCAAAGCAGAGACTGGTAGCGGCTGCAAGTCAAGAACCGGAGTATGGGGTGGGAATTTCTCGGGAAGGATGACTTTCTGTAGGGACACGGCAATCCTAGCCTCTGAATGCATCCACCTATCCGATATGACGGAGATAAAGTAGTTGGGAGGCATCGGCTCACTTATAGGAACGGTGAACTCTACAAGGTGATCGTTCGACTCAGCTTCGGCGTAATTCTTTCGTAGCAGGAATTGGTCATGGAAGAGGATCTCTTCGCCATCGCAATCTTCGACAAGGACCCAGAATGCTTCTGCGGCGCCATGCAAAGAATCATCCCACACAAACCTAGGGGCAATGTTGAGCTCCACTCGCAGCATAGACCTCGTGATCGGATGCACTTGTGAAGCGATCTCAACACGAGGAAATTTCTCAACAAGACTGCAAACGAGTCTTCCGGCTTTGGGTAAACCTAAGAGCTCTCCCATTCTAGGAGGATCAAGGTCAAAATAGCTTTCAAAGGGAACGTCGATCCGCTCCGCCTTTTGCACAATGTCCCGGGGACAAGAGGCGTTCGGTGCGTTGAACTGACGTAACGGTGTCATAGTTGGCCACATACGCTTCTCAGCCATCTTACACAAGTCGAGTGCAATCTTGGCCACTGAGGCCCAGCCTTTCTTGAGACAGATCTCAAATATCGCTCGCAAAATACGACCAGCAGATTGGGTGACGTACACAAGATCTGCCATAAGTGCCAGACCCTCCAGTTTCAATCGTGAGATATATGCTTGTAGAAGAACATTGATCTTGGCTTGGGGTTCTTCGATGCCCTCCTTGACAGGAATAGGTACTCTACCAAGCAGCTTAGCTAACTCAAGTTTCTCGTCCTGTCGAACAGGGATATACTTGAATTCCTCACTAAGAGCAAATACTCGGAACAGTTCGATTGTCGTAATTGATGGCTGGATGTGCATGTTGTAAGTCTGCATAGAGTTGTGAGAAATGTAGTAATGGGATGCGATCCTGCCGAGCTCCGTGGGTGTGAATTTCCCAGACCGCTTTTCGTACTTCACAAGGCTGCACTTCTCTAGAACAGAGGCGGCAGAGTGTATGAGATCGACCCGTTTCTGTTCCAAGGCGTCGTCATCTTCGTAGTCAGAACCGACACTGTATAGACCTGGCGACCGAAGCATTCGTACGAATAAGTATGTATATCCGAGCCATTCAACACCCTCATCGCGAGTTCGCACATTCCCAAGGACGATTTCGGCGTTGAGGTTGTCCGCAAGCTTGCTCATAAATTGAGACTCGATAGGAAGTTGCTGGTTTAGAAGCGATAGATAATATTGTAACTCGCCCTGAGTGGTGATAATAATACCTTCACCATAAGTATCGTACTGTGGTCTACCAGCACGTCCAAGCATTTGCAACACGTCTTGAGGACTCAGTTCTACCCAGGTACCCTTCTCTGGAGAGTAGACCTGTGTGCCCTTGATGATGACAGTATGTGCTGGAAGATTGACACCCCAGGCTAAAGTTGCAGTACAGACCAACACCTGGAGGGAACCGTCAGAGAAAAGATCCTCTACAGTGGTTCGATCTGCGCGTGACATTCCAGCGTGATGAATACCGAATCCGTATGGCATCAGATCTTTGAGGTCGGAGTTCTGGACAGCCTCGGCTTCTTCCTTGAGAATCTCACGACTAGCAGCATCAGAACGTCCAATCTGACCAACAGTATCAAGTTCAAGAGCTTTGTCCCGAATATACTTGGCCGTTTTTGCAGTTTCCTTTCGAGAGTGGACGAAGATGAGCATTTGATTCTTGTTCTGGCCAACCTGCTCGAGAACCTTCTGATAACACACATCGTTCATCGTCTTGAGTTGTTTGATGGCTTTCTTGTCTGTGACACCGATGAACTCTTGCTTCAGGGGGCATGGTCGGAATGTCGAATCGAAATGGAAGAGGCCCTTTTGAGGATCGACACGGAGGAAGCTAGCCACATCACGGAAATTTGGCAGAGTAGCACTCAGGCCAACCAAGCGAACGTTATCACCCGTCTGTTCGGTACGTCGAATCGTTCGACTAACAATGCTCTCAAGAACGGGGCCACGGTCGTCGTGAAGAAGATGGATTTCGTCAATGCAGATGAGACGAACCAAGTTAATATAGCTGGTATCCGTAGCCTTTCGGGTGATGACATCGTACTTTTCTGGAGTAGTGACAATGATCTGAGTCTCTGCAATTTGCTGCTTGGTAAGTTGGCGATCACCAGTAAGCTCCGAGACCTTGATGCCATACGGTTCCAATCGCTTTCCAAAGTTGCCGACCTGTTCGGATACAAGAGCTTTGAGTGGTGCAATGTAGATGATCTTGAAATCGTCGAGAGCAATTTCGCCCGTCTGTGGATTGCGGTGTTTCCCAATCTCACGAAGCATTGTCAACATAGCAACATTGGTCTTACCAGATCCAGTAGGAGCACAAATGAGCATGTTACCATCG
>AJFL01000472.1:0-15981 GCA_000467735.1 Rhytidhysteron rufulum CBS 306.38 | reverse complement strand
AGCAGCAGCCGTAGCATGATGGTGAAGGCCTCCCGCCAGCTGATCATCCCCGGACAATCAGTCTGCTGGCTAGTCCACCAGTGTCGCACCGCAGTCGCTGCAGCTGGCTGCCTCATGTTCAAGAATCCCGACAGCCAGGAAGACGTGGCATATCACACGTATCGATCAGATTGTACGGCGGTGGCCGTCATGTGGAGCGGTGGGCGTGATTTCAAGTCGCTTGGCCCTCGGTGCGAAATTCCAGGCTCCTGGTGGACCATCGGCTTGCCCTGCATAATCCACTCTGCTCCCCCTCCCCCACCCCCACACCAACCTCACGATCATTTTGGGCTGTGCTGACACTGTGTGACCACTCCGTTGTCCTACGTTGCAAGGCTGAAGGCCGCCTGCAGCAAGAAATATACCCAAAGGGCCTGCGTCGCTCTGGATAAAAAGGACTTCCCATCCCCTCCGAGTCTATCGAGTCCACCATGTCCTCCAGGCAGTGCCGTCTTTATGCATAGGGAGCGGTGAACGCTGGTCCACCAGCAAGCGCCACATATCCTCTCTCTCCACATACCGACCCAGGATACCTCCTCCGTCCAATTTGGAAAATTGGATTTCGCACGCGGGCATGATTGGTGGACGACTTTGGGAATCACAATTGTCCGCATCCGTACTTTTCTCCTCAGCCAGCCGGAGTAATCAGCGGTACGCAAACATGTCTACCTGCCTGCATTTAGTCCTGAATCAGCTCTCCGAGTTCCATGGCCTGATGTGCACTATTCTTGTACCGCAACTCCTTGTGACACAAGCCTTGCAGACATTGTCCTGAAGGAACAAATGCAACCATTTGCGCTACAAATAGAATACACCCACTCCGCCTGTACGAAGCGGCATTTTTCTGCGGCTACGCTTGGTCGAATCATTATCATCACGATTGTCAATACTTCGTATCGTCGACTCGTACACGTGTGCGAAGAATGGAGGAGGTTCCAAGCCATCATGACTCTTCTTGGTCCACGGGTGACGTCAAACATCTGTGACAGGTCTTCAAGAAAATAAAGTATTGCCGATCTTCAAGCGGTTGTTTTGCGATCGGCTCGGTGTATCGGTGGAGCTTAGTACAAGATTCTCCACTAAAAGCAAGTTTCGCGATGCAAGTCGCGAAACAGACGTCTTCTCCTGGTTGGCAAAGCAAATCTAAACAGACGACTACACAAAATACCCGATATTCAGGGGGGAATGTTGTGTGTAGGACAAGAATTACTTCAAATCCCCTCATTATTCCATAGTATCTGGCGGTAACTCCTCGTCCCAGGCTCTATGCGGAAGGCTGATCTTCCTTTTCCGTTTCTTATCGTGACCCGCTTCAGGCGCGATATAGGTGTTTGTCCATTTCCTAACCCTTTCCAATTTTTCCTTCACCGCAGTCGGCATCTCCTCAACAGTCACAGCCAAGCCTCCACTTGCCTTGGCTAATACATCAATTGTCGTTCTTGCACGCGCTATATGCGGGTTTAGTGATTGTCCATAAACGTTTCCACGGTATGAAGTCAGTGCTACGTTTCTCAATAGCAAAACGTCTCCTCTTCGTATGTCCTCAAGATTTTGCCGAAGTTGTTCTTGATGTGTTAAGGATGCACGGTTTTTATGCGTGAAAGTCTCGGAAGATGGGAGCCAAAATGTAATGCTGAAATTGCCTTGGGTTTCATCAGAAACCGTGATCTCATGTAGTCTCATGGATCGACTACTTCGTCGAAGTATTATATCCCTTGGTGTCGCTTTGGACGTCAAGGCACAAAGAAGGCAAGGCGTGGGTGTTTGAGGTTGAATTGAGAGAAGGTATGAAGCGGTAGGCAAAGAAGACAATGGCATGATCTGTAAATTTGACGGGATGGAAATGGCAACACCATCTTCTCTATTGAAAGACGCGTTTCCTTCCGTTACGACAGAGTCAAAGGTAGACCCAAAGGGGGACCCAAAAGAGGCGGTAAGAAAAGAGGTAAAGGACGTGGTATCATTAACTTGAGTTACAGGAGCTAGTTGACTGGATAAAAGCGTCTCGTGGAAGGCCAGGGAATGCTCTAGAAACCGATCTTCTTGCTCTATACCCGTACTAAGCTCAAATGATGCCTCTGGAATGGTAGTATCTTCCGCTTCCGCTTCGAAAGATACTGTACCCGCAGGTACGGAAAACGTGGAATTCGAGTTGGTAGAAAGTTGCGACCAACCAGTGCGTAAACGTGCATTGCTATTGAAGGGTATGCTGCGCCATTTCGGATCCAATGAGTTATCTTTGGGTATCAAGTTACCCTGCCTCAAAAAGGCAGCAAAAGTAGGAATAAAGGCGTCCAGTAAGGCATCCCGTTCCCAATTGATATCGGAAGACAGGGGAGCGCCAGTGTACAGTTTTACCCTTGATCGTGTCGTCGTCATTTGAGCATACTGCAATGCAAGTGCAGCACTTGTTCCCTGGCGCTTACGTAGACGCGTTTCCCAGGCAAGGAGATAATGAGAACTCTTTTCCGTAAACGCAATCCGGGGATAAAACACGACCGGGTAAAGTCTTCCAACCCTCTTTGAGAACGCGAAACAATGTCTGTAACAGCTGTTTGTTGGTTTAAGCCGGCAGAGGCAATGCTATCATTGACTGGTGAAGTTGGGATGAACGCGAATAAGTAGTCGGCGCGAACATGCCGTAAATCACCGACGAAAGTGCGGTCAACAGGCGGGGAGTTGACGAATCAGATAAGCGGAGTTGTTATCAGATCAAGGCTGCGATGAGGAAATTCGTGCCTGGCGTGAGGAATTCATGTACGAACGCTCGGAGAAGAGGCTCGGAGAACGGCGGAGAGAAATGTCCGAGTCTCTCAGGCAGCCATTTAAGCAGCAGCTGTGGCTATAGGGAGGCTGAAAAGACCTCAACGTCTCTCTCTCACTCTCCTTCACTTTCGCCTGGACCATCTGCGAGTTTTCTTGTTGATATCGAGCGAGAAATCCTTCAGTTGGGTGTCGTTGAAGGCTGCAAACTGCAACCACAAAAGCCGAGGGTTGCTGCCGTCCGTGCACGAGCTTAAACAAGGCGGCGTCGGTTCCGCACCCCACTTGGCGATCTAATCAGATTATAAAAAGTCCGGAGTCAGCATTCACCATGGCTCCTTCAAAAGCTACCGGTTACAAGATGGCCTCGACGCTGAAGAACCTCTACTACCGCCTCACTCCCGCTTCCAGCGATACCTCGTTACCGGCGTCGGCGAACCCAGCAGGCTTCACAAAGGCCAAGGCCGCCAATTCGCTCTTCCCCACCACAGACCCTAAGATCGACGGAGAGGATTGCTTACATGATTGCGCAACATGCACGGTCAAATACCCGCGCAAGTTTGCAGTTGACGAGGATGAAGAACTATACGGCCACGTAAAGGGATGGAGCACACATCTGCTGGTTGCGACAGGAAAGACGGATTGGGTGCGAGATGTCGCAGACGAGAAGGGCAGCATCATGGAGGCCGTGGACAAGGGCGGCGTTAAGCCTTCGAATGGGGTTGGTTTCCTTCTTCCGGCACATTCAAGTGCATTGACTTACCTGTATCTAGCGCATGATGCTCTCCGCCTCGAACATTCCCCTCCCCGAATACACTCATGACGACCCCTCCAGCACTTCAGTCCTCATCCTCCCATCCTTCACAATAGTCGATCACGTAACGCCCTCAAGCGTCCCCGAACTAATAGCCTCCCACATCAATACCGGTCCAACGAACTCCTCGCCACTACCTTCCTCTAAGACCTCCGAACCCGCTGAAGCATCAACAGAAACACCTCCAACCGAATCCGCTTCCGCCGACCCTTCCACGATCTCCACATCCATTCCTCCCGCTCCATCCTCCACTTCTCAACTTAAAACCCGCCCTTGCCCCCACCAATATCTCATCCTTCTGTGTAGCCAGAAAACCCGCGACGCTCGTTGTGGACAATCTGCGCCTCTTCTCCGCAAGGAATTCGAGCGACACCTTCGCCCTCTACATTTGTATAGGGACCTTCACGATGAGCGGCCAGGGGGTGTCGGAATCTACTTCATCAGCCACGTGGGCGGTCACAAGTTCTCCGCCAACGTAATGATATACCGACGAGATTCCCCCAAGGCTGGTGTTATAAATGGGAAGGCACAAGATGTAAACGGTGCCGCAGACGCACTAAAGAATCTCGAAGTTACTGATGGAGAAGAGAAGAAACCCGACGTCCTCGCCGACTGGGGACAGGCAGCCCAGTGTATCTGGCTTGCGAGAGTACGCCCGGAGGATTGTGAGAACATCATCAAGTATACCATATTACAAGGCAAGATTGTGAAGCCAGAAAGGCAACTCAGAGGTGGATTTGATAGAGGGAAACAGTTGGTTAGTTGGTGAGACGTAGTAAGGTGGATATATAAAGGTTGGAGCGCACCTTACACTACATTTTGATTATGGGCATTGGCCTTGCACTTGATACCCTGAGGGTAGATTAGACGATAGATGCATTTTCGCATAATGAAGCATGTTTGCCTTGATTCATTAGATTGATCTTGAAATTGTGATAGTTTGTGATTCTGGGCTTGGGTCAGTGTAGAAGCGTATGGTGATGTGATAGATTGATATGATAGATTGGAATAATATACTGAATAAGTATACTGAAATGATACACTGATGAAATATACTGGAATGGTATCTTGGTATCGTATTGATAATGGAGCATATCCCTTCACTATACGGAACTTATCTCAGAAGCTTTATCTACCAAAATTCTTATATTATTTTTAAATAATTCATATTCATATCATAACGAGAGAGATTTGCATTAGGGATGACTCTATATTCTCAAACTCTGACTACCTATTAAACATCCTCTTCATAGCGTTGCGTATTCCTTTCAACATACTGAACAAACCCCAGATATCGATATACCCTAGATCTAATATTTCGAAGGAGGAAAGGGGGGGAAGGAAAGAAGCAGTATATTGCAACCTTGGAATACCTTTCAGTCATTCTCCTCATAAAGATTTATATCCACTTTATCTCATTAAACTCATTCTAGAGCTTGATTTAATTGAGGTTCTACTTAAAGGTTTCAGTCAGTTAGGATCTGTAAAAGACCTGAAATTAGGAAAGAAAAGGGAAGTGATTTCTGGTAGTTCTAATATCAGAGAGTGGATAAATGCTAGGTTGGTACTCTTCATAACGTAACACGTCCATACCAGTCCACTTAACTATCCTAGGCCTTACTTAAAATGTAGTTCTGTTTTAGGGGGCTCAGCTTATCAGGACCTTAGAAATACCTGAAATTAGGAGAGAAAAGGTATCTAATTCCCAATAGTTCTAATATCAAAAAGTGGACAAGTCGTGCCATAATACTGTTCATGAGGGGGCGTGATCCCTTCAGCTCACTGCGCGAAATTTAAATTGGTATGGTGATAATGATGCCTGTGTCCGATTATATATTGACTCAGAAGAGTATACAGATTTCCGGCAGTTCCAATTCTAGACGGCGGATTCAGGGTGTAGCGATACTATCCATAAAAAAGCGTATGCCCTCCGATCCATCGAGCAAAGTCCGAACGGCATAGTATACGGATGTTTATGTCGAATAGTACTGTGAGAAGAGTTCTCGTCAACGGAGTGATATGCAAGGACGTTGACGGAAGAAGTCGTCATCCCATCTTCGTCAGTGGATCTGTGACTATATAAACTCACCATTCTTCGTTTCGTAACCTTACCTTCTCCAACCTCATCGCGTCAACGGATATCTTGGAAAGTTACCGTCGACGGACTGCATTCAAGAACTTTGATGGAAGCTGTCAGCGCATGACTATATAAGCCATCTACTCTTCGTTTCATAACCCTACTTTCACCAACCTCACCTCGTCAACGGTTTAGTCAACCATTTACTCCACATCAACACATCTATCAAAGTCCTACCTTCATCAACACCATCTCATCAACGATTTGATCAGTCCCTCCCATTATACATCTTTTCATGTTACGACAAAATGTCTTTCGAAAATGGCATCGAGACCATATACTCGGACTCCTGTCGTAAATGGGAACCGGGCCATAAAGCTTGCAGAGACAACCCACTCAAATGGCAAAAAGTCAAAGAGCCGATATATGAGCAATGGATTACACCTGATGTCGTCTATACGTTGAAGGGATTTGTGAAAATACTGGCGTGCCTTCGAACGCTGTTCGTTACACACCAGGTCGAAAACGTAGATGACTACATGTTTAAGATGTTCCCTTGGAATGTGGATAGAGAAGGATACGTAAAGGAGGATCCGCACATCACCGAAGAAGAGTATGACCTTTGGCTCACACTTCCTTGGTACCATCTAAAGCGGCGAAAGAAACCCGTGGCATTGAAGCTCTCCGTGAAGGAGCCTTCTCCTGACCCGGTAGTGGCGGAGTCCAAAGAAAAAGCCGAAGCGGAAATCGCTGCCCTGAAGAAGGAGCTCCAAGAGAAGGACGCCATCATCGATGCTTTGAAGGAGATTGAAGATCACATGACAAGAACACAATGGATTTCTAGGTTGGGTTTCAAACGAAGGACATATGAAAGGCAAACACAGTTTATCACGATGAAGAACTTCGACAATTTTCTGAGACAGTTTAGCGGGTGCAGGATGGCAGATGATTTGATTTGGGAAACTTGATTATACATTTAGCATTAATTTTGGGATTGGGAATCTGAACTGGGAATCTGAATCAGAAATTAGAAATTAGGAATCAACCTCTTACTTACAGTAATATTATAATCATAAGCTTTGATGTAATGTTCGTGAAAGGGGTTCATATATATATATATCTAATGCGTCAACGGTTTAGTTAACTCTTTACTCTACGTCGACGGTTTTGTCAAACCTCTCTACAATACCTTCTTCTTCACCTCAAGTCTTGCCTTCATCAACCTCAACTCGTCATCGGTTTGATCAACGGATGCGTCGACGAATTGGTCAAGTCTTTACTCTATATCGACGGCTCTGTGGGACCCTCTACTATATAAGCTCCTCACACTTCACTTCGAAACCTTATCCACTTCAATCTCATCGTGTCAGCGGGTTGGTCCACTGATTCGTCAACTCTTTACTCTCTATCAACAGTTTTGCCGAACCCTCTACTATACCTTCTTCACTTCAAAAAGTTACTTCGAGCAATCTCAACTCGTCATCGGATTGGTCAACTCTTTATTCTCAGCTTCGACCTTGATTTCTGGTCGGCGGTTTAGTCATCCCAGCACTCATCATCGAACTTGATCACTATGATCTTCCACTGAACAATGTCTGAACCAATACCCGATCCAGGCCCATCAGAAGACCGTCCAAGCAAGAGGGCAAGGTTTGATAACTGTAGACTCGGTCTCGATATTTTATCGGTACGTTTACAATGTTTTAAGATTTGACTTTGGCTGACCAGATTTAGCAACTTAGGAAAAGCCATATTTAAAGTGAGAGAGATGCCGCAACTAAGCTGCGTAAAGGCCTAGAGCATCGGAATAATGATTTAGAAAAAGAAGTTGAAGAAAAAAGCCGGAAAGTAGAGAATCTAGAAGGGTCAGAATCAAAAAGGGCGAAGAGGAAATAGATCAATTGAGGACGAAACTGAAAAAGGTCACTGAAGATAATGAGGGCTTGAGGGAGGATTTAGACGAAATGAAAGCAACGGTAAACGAATTGACAAAGGCGATCATGAGAAATTTCATTCGCAGAACTCCAAACCGTCCAGAAGCATATGCTACTATGAAGGAGATGTTAGCTAATGCTAAAGGAGGAGTTAGCTAGGCAGCGTTTGGATCAACAAGCCTACTTGAGGTTTAATTTCTTATCCTCAATATTACTCAATATTACTATGATCTTCCCCTAGCTTTCCCAAAGACTCTTAGGCGTAAAGTTCCCATATCATGTGCTCTTATATATCTACTAACTGCTTCTCTCCGGGATATCTCCTAATCATTAACTGTTGAGTAAATAGTTATAAAAGGGGATTAACCTAAAAGATCCACCTTCTCCTTAAGGTATATTATCCTCAATGCATAGAGAAAAGAAGCTCATATATGCAATGTCCGAACCAATCTCTTCATTATATGGAACCTCTCTTTATCTTTCACATATGTATTCAAATAGCATTACTCCTAGTGACCAGTCTTTCCATGATCATGAGAATATATAGAAGCACCTAAGAAAGTGCTATTTGTATCCATTTTAGCCTCCTTGTATTTCCTTAGCAGTGAATGTCGAAAACGAGTAATCGGGATATCTTCTTGACCAGGGTATATGATTCGTCTAGGTCATGATTCTTTCGGACACGGATATAGATGCTCTTGTAGCGATGGGATATGTTATCGTAGCTCACTGATGCTCGATTCTTGTTGATCGAGTTTACACCCTTTTCAACCCACCCCTTCCCCAACTATTTGATTGATACTGTTAATGGTGGGAACAGACTCTAAGTTATTGTTCTATTATACAGAGCTCCTTTTACAAAGTATCCGGCCCCCCTTCCATAATACGACTAAACCAATAAGGATCAAAATCCTTAGCATAAGGAGGCAGGAGGCGTCTACAGCTGTTCCCTAAGATAACTTAGTCTCTTAGTATAAGGAGGTAGGAGGCGCTTAGAGCTGCTTGCTTAGGGGATTCAATCCTCGTAACTAAGCTGTATTATGGGGTGCCCGGATATTATGAAAGGTAGCTCCGTGTTCTGTAGAGTATCGATTAGATGGTCAATCATATTGCGAGCTGATCAGCGTGGCTGCTCGAAATGCTATCTTCAGCACATTATCACCCCTTTATGAGATGTCTCCTAAGAATCATTCAGACAGATGGGTTTCTCTTAAGATTTTCCCCACTGCTACAAAGCTGCCTTTCGTAACTTCAGGGCACCCCTTCCATAATACCGCTAAGCCGATAGGGAGTTAAGGCCTTGACATAAGGAGGTAGGAGGCGCCTAAGGCTTGTTACGAAGTGGTATTATGGAAGGGGTGCCTGGGTACTTTTGAATGGCCCTTCCGTATTCCCTACTATATTATGTTATATCCCTGCTAAAAGAAGAGTTATTAACATTGCCCCTGAAGACACCAATTGAGTATACAATTGCTCGCCTAGAAGATGTCATAAGCAACAATTGAGTTGAGACCATGTTCTAGAGTGCACGTTTAACCTACTATGGTACCACCATGTAGAAACTTAAATGAAGAGATAAGAAAGTGAAAAGAGAAATCCAAAACTAGATCTGCCAAAATCCCGCCAGAATCCCGCCAGAATCCCATCTTATAGATCGTTGAAGCCATGTAACTGAATTGACCATAGTTCCCAAATTCCCAAAGAAAATTCATCCAGAAATGATAATCAGACAAAGAAGTGAACAGACCATCGAATGATTAGCTCCCTTAGTTGAATTCTCTGCATTCGTCCAAGCAACTCTTGATAGGACCTTCCAATAGGTGTCTAGCACCTGGAAGTAGTTCTCTTAGATGCATCTTATATTATACGCCTTCTGACGTTTCTCCTTGAGAAGGGGAAATGGGCCCGAAATCATGCTGGATTTTCTTAAATATCCTGTGCACCTTGCCGATGCATGCGTTCTTGGCTGTTGCGATATCTTTATCCAAGTCCGCTAAGATGCCATCATGGATCGCAGTAAATACTCGTCTATTTCCATGAACGCCGTCTCGTAAAGCTCTACACCGCACGGAATGGAGGGAGACTCCTGTAGAGAGTTAATATGATGTGCATGTATCGTGAGGGGAAGAGGCGCATGCTTAGGTGGTTGCATTGAATTGGCAACTGTATACACCTTCGTCATTGCCTCAGTGAAATGATTTCCCTCTTCGTCCAAAGTCGCTCGAATCCTCATACGACTACTAAAGTTAGCAAATAATATATAGGACATTGGTGCAGAGCGTAACACGTACTCTAACGCCCTTAATGGGGAGGTCCCCACGGCTTCACTTTCTCTGTCTATCTCAGCGATTTGTTGCTTGAGACTTTTCATAAGAATTTGAACGATTGCGGCATCCGAAGCCGACGGATCATCTTTCAGGAATGGGTTAGTGAGACTCCTAAAGTGTTCTCATAGAACTGGAGTTCCGGGTGTCCTACCTTTAAGTGCTTGGTTCATCTCATCTATTTGAGTACCAAATGATTTAGAGATATCTTTAGATAGCTGACTGCATGCTTCGTGTGCTGCAGCAAATACAGCCTCAAAATCTTCACGAAGAGGTTCAAGTAAAGTGGCATTCCAATTGCCTAGAATCCATTAGTCAATGATTTACAATGTTTCAACATAATCGGAAGATATTACCATAGTGGCGTACAAAACTCTGGTGGGATGGTGCACTCTACTAGCCTCTATTAGAAGAAGATCATATGACTGAAGCAAGATACTTACGGCAGCCCAGACCTCTAGGTGTCTCCTTGCTCGATTAGTCCAAGCAGGCTCTTTTTTATCTAAAGACATCATTAGTTGAGCACCTCAAATACAATGCGATGGTACATACTTGCTGTTTCTAGAATGGGCTTTAAGTGTGTGTACCGAAAATCCTGAAAGAGTTGCTTTATGCATGCCTGGATTTTCTAGAAATGGGTTAGCATTCATGAATAAACAATCATCTGGAATGTATTACCTTTCGATGGACCTCTATGGTTTTGCTTAGGTTCTCTTTTCGTTCCATTTTGGGCATGCTGCAGAATAAATCAATCGTGTTCAAGAAAAGTACCAGTGACGTCCTAAAATGATGTTCCAGGGCTGAAAATCTTTCCTAGGATGGTAAAGTAAGAAGATGTGCACGGAGAGCAGGAATTCCAATCTCCTGGGGTCCTAGTTGAGGGATATCATCGCCGTCATATCCATCTAAGTGATGAATATAGACCGCATTGCTAACACAAAACACAGGTAGCGGGATTTTGCTATTAGTGCCATCCCGGTATTTCTCGTCCAGAGCCTTTTTAACCTTTTCACTGCGGGATTTAATTCGGATTTCTCCTTGCCTGATAATAGTAAGATGATTGTAGAAGCGCACAGTTTATTTTGTAGCTTACTCTTGTTGAAGTCGACTCTTATGTTTTCTCCGTTGTGTTGGTAGTGGAGTGTTACAAGAGCATGTTTTTAACTTACTCTAAAGGACTTTTTGTCCTTCACCATACCATTCTTCTTCTTATATTGATTGCGTTTCAGGGTTTTTAGCTCTGCTTTTACCTCATCTAAGCGTCTGTCTGTCGACTTCAAACGATCTGCGATCCGCCTCCAGCGCTCAGTCTCTTCGGGAGTTAAAGGGGTTGCTACTGGACCCCGCGTTGATATATCCTAGGGGAGACGCGTTAGTGCAGAAACCCAAGGGGCTAGGTGATTCTTACATCTGATCTTGTACAGACCATGGTAACATTTCCCTCGTGTCTTCGCCAATATGCATCAATAAGATTCTTTTCCACACTCGCATCCATTTCGGCGCGATCGATCCTCCCCACTACAATGAAGTGGTCGCATTCCTGAAGATATCGATTGGTTGATTGGACTCGTGACCTCTTAGCATTGGAGGTGCCTGCTGTAGGTTAGCATTGACGGCTATCCTGTAGAGATAAGACCAATTACAAGGTCAGCCAATTTGATACCAGTTGCTGAAATTCGAGATTCCAAGCTGATTCTGAGTCAATGTTAGAGAAAATCTTCGTGACGAATGTCTTTCTCACCTAACAAGTTTAACCAGTGGCCAGGGAGAAAACAGTACTGTAGCAGTTTCAGGATCGAGAACCGTTCTAGTATATGGTAGTATCTTCTCAGCCAAATCATCAATCGTATTTGACTGAATACGCGTTCCCTTCCCTAATTTCTTGATAATGTTCTCCGTAAAAGTTTTCAGCTTAGAGCAAAAAATCCAAGAGTGTACTCAGATTGAGCTGACTGTTAGATTGACGCTCTGCAGATTCAAAAGGTCGTGGCTGAAACTGGTAGAGAGGAAAATAGGATGTTAGTTGAAATGAGTAGAGATGGAAGTGATATGGAGGAGGAAGAGACGAGTTATATAGTAAGTTGACGAAAGTGAGTGGTGAGCATTGCCGGGCTCAATGGAAGTAAAGTTTAATCCGTCGATGACCAAAGAAAAGCGTAGAAAGAAGAGTTCGGGTAAGGTAATGCAGTGAGTATGTGGATGTGAAAAGAGGTAGGCGCAACCCGGGAGTCAATCTACAAGATTTCGAAAGAGTACCTGAGCGGTATGCGTTATTGCTCGTTGAAGTCCCAACCGATGGCGAGAAAATCAGCTTGACGAATTAAAATGAGCATCGCTGATAGAACTGGTTGGACTTGAAATATATGGTGATCAGATGAAGGATTTCCTGGAATTGATATGGCCTATGAATTTGTTTTGCTACTACTATTGTTTGCTCAGAGGGCTAATATTCCAGCCCAACTACATTGTCTACAAACTGTTTGTGATGTTGTAGGGAAGCGATGTGAGTCATGGTCGCAACCCGAAGAAACAAATGGAAGTTAATATGATTATTGAGAAACGTGCAAACGAAGATGCCGAAGTCTTGCGTATTGATATGGAGATGAGGTGGAAAGTCGTTGGGATAAAATGTCGTCGTGACATCGCCCACAGGATCCGCACTTTACCTATTTCAGACTAGGGCCCTGGCACACGGTCAACCAATCCGATGATGATTTGTCAGCTTCACGAAGCCCCGCATCTCTCCAGTTTCCTTCCTGTCTGGGAAGTCTTCTCAAAAAACTGTCGATTACTGAGAGTCAGAGCAAACGTCCCAGTGCCTCCTCATCCGAGCCAATGGCTGATTAGCGTTTCCCGTGGCATCGTACTCATTGCGGGCCATCCAATTTACCGAATCGGGTTAGGAATAAACACTCTCTCGTGTCTGAGTGCCATAAACTCATCATTGGTACCTAGATGGGAGCTGCTTTGGATCTCGCCATAGAAGAATGAGTGTGGACATTGGTATTATCGGCAAAATGGCCGTATGTATCTTTGTCTCGTGGCAGTCCGTCATGTATACCCCGAGAGGACACTCTGGTCAATACCGATTAAAATTCGGTATTCTTGGGTAAAGCCACGCATCAAGCTATTTAGTTACTTATCCCTCTCTGGTATACGTTCAATCGTCAATGGTGATTTCCATTCATTCATGTAATTTCTTTCTTACCTTCACATAACGAAATCACTCACGGCGTTGTCAAACTTCAATGCATTGTACATGAATTTCAATTTCTATATCTTACCTCACTATTTACCACACACAGAACACCGCTAGGTGTTCATGTGCCTATGGGTATGCTGTGTTGCCACTACGAAATGAGGTATAAACAACCAGTGACGCTGGTTGGCTCAATTTCTTTGCGCTACTATTCTCCCTCCAACGTTTTTCACCATACTGCGTATTTATGTCACCAAATATAGTTTAATGTTATGCAATGTGTAGTAATATTTTCTATTTTGACGAATGCCTCTATCGAAAGGTTGTTGACCGACAAAACGCGCAACGCCCAAACTTACACTTACGAAAGCATTCACTCTCCTTCATCGGGAGAACCCCGGCGTTCCAGCTTGCTTGGCTTGTATGTAGAACCCGCAAGCGTGCCCGTTCAGCAATTCCACACCCACAGAGGCAGGCCACAACAGCATGGAAGCCTCCCTCCAGTCTAAGGCATCCTACATGGAGACCTCCGTCACAAACTCCGACTCTCATTACAGGATGGCGCAACCCACCAATCCCGATCCGAACGGTGCTCGGACCGGAACAACATCAGCTTTAGGAACGGAGATGGCCAATAGCGTCAACCGACGTATCAACCGACGTATCAACGCGGCTGTTGCTGAGTTCAAGAAAGAATGGTGCGAGGAGAAACGAGAGCTCTGGCGCGTTATAAACCGTCAACAAGATGAAATCGACGAGCTAAAACGAAAGCAAGACCTACTGACCCCATTACCTCAAAATCCTCCTGTTGAGACACCTACCTTGAATGACGGTGAGACTGCTGCTACACCTAAGCCTAAGCCTAGCTCCGCTAACGTCGTCCATCCACCTACGAATCCCGACGACACAATTCAACACGCTGGTACACCAAGCTCACCATTTTCGTGCACAAATCAAGAGAGCGATGGCGAGGAAAGCGCTACTCGCAAGAGCGGGATCAAGGATGAGTTCTACTTCTGTAACGCCAAATACTATACAGCCCCCAGCCATGGTCACTCCGGTAATGTGGTTCACCCAGCGCCACAAACCAGGCCTCTGTGGGCAGCTCTTGGGGACGGCTCAGAAGTTCCCGTTGAAGACATTGACATTCCGTTGCAAATACTCAGAAAAATACGCGCCGAGATCAAGCTATTGAGCAAAACGACGGCGAAGTACGACGGAAATCGCTGTCTTCATGTCCAAATCGCCAGCAAGAGGGGCATGGATTCGATCTTTTCGGTCACTGAGGGATCGGCTGCTGCTTGTAGGACGTGTACAAATGGCCGGAACCCTTGCGTTCTAGTCTCAGAAGACAAATATCTTCTACGACCATTGATCAATGGACAAAGGCGCGGGGGTGGCCCTGAAGCGAGTACTTGGTGGATTCGGGAGGAGAGGAATAACACAAACAAGGATCTTTGGGCTGCCTAGGAGCGCTTTCGAAACCGAGTGGGGCATCATGGTCTCATAGCTATATCAAAAGCATAGGGGGGTTTGGATAAATGCACTACAAAACTCTGGAATGAACGGTATATTGGGTAGGAAATATCAAAATTGACGAACGGACAACTAGGGTGATAGCCCTCTATTTTTTGTATATTAGCTGACAAACCCGACTCTTCATTTCTCACTTTGCTACCCATGACACTGATATAAACTCACTACTTTTTCACGATGTAGGACCTTGAGAGCATTCAAGGATCATATCGAATCTCTAGCTTTGTGATTATCCTTAACACAGACAT
This sequence comes from Rhytidhysteron rufulum CBS 306.38, assembly GCA_000467735.1. Classification (NCBI taxonomy): domain Eukaryota; kingdom Fungi; phylum Ascomycota; class Dothideomycetes; order Hysteriales; family Hysteriaceae; genus Rhytidhysteron; species Rhytidhysteron rufulum. The sequence continues at coordinate 1,047 of AJFL01000472.1, read as the reverse complement.
GAATCTTAATCATATGAACCCTGGTCAATGTCCTCCTGCTCAAGACGGTATATAGACCTGATAGACCACGTGTAAACGAGTCCAGTAGTTTGTCCAGCACTTCCTTTAGCACCATAACATTAGCGCAAGGTACGTAACACGTAACACCGCATAGAAAGGCTTAAACACGGGGAAACTAACCATCGCATTAAAAGGTAATGCCGAGTATACCATTATCCATTCCCATCAACGCGCAAGTGTTAAACCTCTACCTCAGCATAGTATTGCAAGCAACTATCCCACGTAGCCAGAAGATCCTGATGTTTTTGATCCAATACGAGGAAAGCGGCGTATGCATCGACAATGGGGTGGGTGTGTATCATCCCGCGAACAACCTCCAGTTCCTGAGATAAGATTTGCGACTGAACAACGTAGCCGATTGCGTTTCGTAAGAAACCTCTAGTGTGCATCAAGCTGAACATGGAGCGCTCCATTCCGCCAAGGTCTTCCATCGCTGTTATGCACCGCTCAACTAACTCCAGTTTTTCTTCGAACCTACCGATGGTTCCTTCAAAGTCGAAGTTGGCCAAGCGTTGGCCGGGTGTAGGTGGAGCAGGGACCATTGTGTTTTTCGATCGATGTTATGTGTCGCGTGGTACTATTTTGGGTGAAGATAGCGGAGAGAGCGAAGAGACGTGACAGGACGTGGCGAGAGTGGAGAGTTTGTTTTGATGTGGGTGTTTGCAAGAGGTATGCAAGTACCCGCAAGCGAAGCGGATGAGGAAGTCCAAAGCGGCAGCAACCCGACCAAACGGCCGCGGCAACTTCAAACAACCACGTTGCGCAGAAGGACGTAGGAAGTAATGCGCAGTCGAAGACGGGAGTAATGATAAGAGTGGGATGTAGTGAAACATTGGAACCGTAGTTGAGAAATTTACGAAAGTTTCATGATTTACCGTTTATTAGGAGTGAATAATATTAAAGTAAGATAAGTATGAGCACGCCCCAAGATGAACCGAATATGAATGACAAAACTCCTATGGAGGTGCCTTTCAAAAGTATCCAGGC